>VZTY01029272.1:126004-137451 GCA_013400935.1 Turnix velox
TGGTGTTTACTCTGGAAAGAAATAATTTTCAGATTGAAATACCTAGAGTGGGAAGAACTGGCACTTGCTTTTGGACTGAGACAGAGATTGTGCCAAGTAGCTCCAAATGCATTCTCAAATGTGAAAGCTGTTCATGAACTTTTTAATTACCAGGTTGGCAAATACAATGCTTGCTTTGCAAAGCATGTTGCTAAGGCTATGAAGACATTGATTGTTTGACTTATTCCAAGGATTACTGGATGGAATTTCTGAGTAACTCAGGCTTTAGAAGATAGAGTGACTAACTGATAAATTATTGAAGATGAAGAAAACACTATCCATTTCATAAGTTTTGTGGGCTCTGCTGGTTTTGATGAACTAAGGAATACGCTCGTCCTATTTAATAATCTCAGCCATAACTAACAATAATGAGGCAATCTCAGCCATGAATTTCAGAGAAATATCAGAAAGGTGTGCTTGAAAAAATGTCCGAGAGAAACATGCAAACTGGCTATGTGTGATTTCCATGGTCTCTCTTCTTCAGATTCCCATAATCTCAAACAAATAATAAAGTTTCACTTGGCAAGGGAAAAGAATAAGAGAAGAAACCTGGACTGGAAGCAATAGAGATGGTATAAAATCTGTATGACAGCAGGAAACCATGATTTTCTCATGCATGCCTATGACTTACTGCAAGTTTTATATAAGATTAAATAGGACAAGGCTGACAGAAACTGTATTGCTGGATGGTTGGAGCAAATTATCACCAACTAAGTGGTTTTTTTTATGATAGTCCTTAACATTGGTATAATCTGGCTATGGAAAGACTCAGCTTCTCAGGACTTCAGTTTCCCATACAGGACATCCTGAAAAGCAGATATAAATTTTTATTAGTTATTTTTAAAAAAATGTGTCATTATTGTCTCAGTTAAAATTTAGAAAATCTCCCTTGCCTTGGCCTCATATCCTGACTATTCCTATGCTTAACATAGGTACTTTCTGAGTAGGAATAAACACTGTTTTTTCTCACAGATCTTGGTAGGATAAAACTCACCCTGGAGGTAAGTCTGTTCACATCTAATGGTCAACTTCACTTGACTATTTAAATCTACCTCTTGATACATCTGGTGATACTTTGCAGCTGGGTCACAGAAATATTCTGTATATGGAGGATTCTGTAAAAGGAAGAAGAGAAAAGTTACATTTGGCATAGAGCAAATCTCAAACTATATTTTTTTGTACCTTCTGCAAGGTCATTTTGTTCCTCTACCAAGGTATGGGAGCTGATAGCCTGAAAGACTGAGCAAAGGATGACAGTGTCACCAATAGCTCTTTGCAGCCTGGAAGGTGTGCTTACTTAGAAACCTAATAAAGTTGTTGAATGCTATCCAAATAAGCACAGAACACATCTGTTTGTCAAGTGCTGTACAGAGGCCAGAGCAGAGTGGAAGACAGAAAAAAGGAGGAGAATAGATGTTTGCAGCAAAAATAAAAATAATTGTATTCATGCTAGGACTGCGAGGCAGTTCTTGTCTGTAGAATGAATCCAGGTTAACCTGCTCCCAAAGGGCGATGTGCACACTACTGTTATGCCCTCTGCTTTCAGTCCTGCTGCCCTACAAAGAAATGTAGCTGAACATGTTTGGAGAGATCTTGACAGCAGAGAGTTGGCAAAGCAGCACATGTGCTCTAAGGTTATACACAGAAGGGACATGCTCTTTTGTTGCAAAGAGGATAGAAAATGAAAAAGGTGGGATCTATCTTCTATAATTTGTAGACATATAGAACTTCAATATCTAGAGTAAGCCTAAGTGTGTCATCCAAGGTTGCTTTCTACAAAAAGGGGAAAGTTAAGAGGTCTCTATGAGCTAAGTCAAACTCTTTTGCTCTAAGGTTGGTATTTCACAGTTAAATTATTTTCTAGAGGTGCCTTTTCCTCCCCATTGGTTTTCATTATTTCTGGGATTAGGTTTGTTGGGGCTTTTTCAGGCTGAAACTTTTGTAAGATCATTCCTACATAGAGAGCAGTGTCATCATTACTTAGCATTTGGCATTCACTGCATCAGTTTCAGAGGCAGTTTGTATATCACAATGCTTGATGGGTCCTGTCCTGAGAAGGTTAGTGGTCTCAGCAACTGAGACATCATAGTGTTTGTATGGATTAAGTTAGGCACTGAATAAAGAGTCTGTGTACCTCACAGAAACAGTAAAAGTTAACCCTGTGAGAAAACTGCAACCAGCTATCTTAGGGTTGTAGATGGCCAAAGTTTTTTTCCTCAAATCAAGACAAGTGAACAGCAACACTAAAGTGAGGCTTAAGGTGATAAGTTCCTTTTGTTTCTTTTCTTAAATGCTTATTTTATTTTAATGGAAATCAATTGGATTCAATTAATCTGCTCTGACTCTTTGAATGTGGTGTGACATCAGAACGTGAACTTCATTTTCAGGACACAATGCGTTTTCTGCCTCATTTTTCCATGCTATCTTTCTTTTCCATGACACTTTTACTGGACTAAATCTCACAAGAAATTAAAAAGAAAATGTCTGAGATTAATAAATTCTTACAATATTGAGAGGAATATATATTAAAAAATCATACTTTTAAAGAAAAACAAGCCAAATCTTACATCTGATCTAAGCCAATGTGACCTGCTCATTCTTTGACATTTAAAAGAACTCTCTGTGAGGCCACAGTTGTCTCTGTTACCACCCATGGCTACAGACACATTCCACACTCAAATACTGTTTCTAATTTTGTTTCTGGTGGCACAGCTGGAAAACTGTGCCTGTACAGATGGCAGGTTCAAGAGAGGCAATACGAGCAGGTTCAGGAATGGATTAGACAAGATCACTTAAAGTACATTTCCCGCTTCCTGTAGACCTGGTTCTAGAGGAGAAAACTCTTTTCACTGCCTTTTTCCACTGAGGGCATGAAAACTGCTGCTGCATGAAAGATGTCCAGGAAAAAGTGTAAAATACTATGCCACCATCTCCATGTTTTGTGCTGTCACCCAGACCCATCCTTCAAGTTGATCGAAGTTGAAGGAGGGAAGATTTAGGTTGGATGTTAGGGGGAAGTTCTTTACTAGGAGAGTGGTTAGGTCCTGGAGCAGGCTGCCGAGGGAGGTTGTGGATTCCCCGTCCTTGGAGGTGTTCAAGGCCAGGTTGGACGGGGCCCTGGGCAACCTGATCTAGTAAATGTGTTTGTTTGGTGGCCCTGCTAGACAGGGAGGTTGGAGCTACATGATCCTTGAGGTCCCTTCCAACCCGGGTCATTCTGTGATTCAACTGACTGTTGATTTTCTTCATAGGCCAGAAATTTCTGCTGGCCAGAAATTTGCTCCTATATTCACTGACTCTGTTGTTCAATCTGAGACACTTCTAGGAATTTCTCGTCATCAGTCATCCTTCTTTAAAAAAGCTTTTCTCTTCTGCGTAGCTTGAGATCTCATCTTCTTCAGTGCCTCCATTTGCTCAGGTAAAAGCAGTGTCCTGCAGATATACATATGGGTTATGCCCAAGTTCTGAGTTTTTAGAATTGTGTCCTAAGATTTAGTGGAAAAATGTATCCCATGAAGCATTTATGTTTACTTAGGTTGTCAGGAGAATCTCCTGCTGGACCAGTAAAGATGGGATAAAATAGAGTGTCAGAATCCCTAATGCATGATTAACTAGGTATACTGCCAGTACAGAATTAGCAACTCCAAAATCAAATATTCCCTGACTCTTCTCAGCTGAGCAAAAAAACAAGTAGAGAAATAAAAAGAACCTAAAATTGTCTGTTTAGTGCTGCTGCATGCTTGTGCCTTAAAAAAAATCCTGAATCATAATTTAATGGAGATTTTCTAGGAAAGGATGGATATTAGTTTCCCCATGTGAAACTGTTCTAATTACTGCACTCAAGATTCTTGCTTTTGAAATCACTGGGTTCAACTTTTTCTCCCTCCCTTCCACTATGACATTGTAACCTTGAGTTAATCTTGCAGTGCAAAGAGATATCACCATACATGTAGACAGTAAAATAACCTTTTCAATATGGTTAAGTTGCTTAAATGAATTAAAAGGAAAAAAAATTGCAACTCAATTTTCAGCTTCTGAAAAGGTGAAAGAGCATTTCAGGAGAAAAATGAGTGCTGTCATATAGTGCTGAAAAGTAAAGTCTGAAAGTCAGTTTCAAAATTGACTGGAGTTCCAAGCCTTAATTTAAAAAAAAACAAAAACCAAACCTGCCATTTCATAAATTTTCATAAAAAACAAAGCTAATATAATTAGATGAGATGATTTGCCTTGCGCTTGCTTTAGGGCAAGTGTGTACACATTGCCATATACCCATAGATCAGCCAATGTGCAAAGAATTTAGTTAGTTAAGTTCTCTGTCATTGAAGGGAAGTTACCTTTCACAGACTAATTTTCTCTATAGTCCAGGAGCGAAAAAAACGCCACCAATGCCTGCATATGGAGGAGTAAAGTTGGATAAATGTAACTTATAGGTTAAAAAATATAAAGAAGGGGAAATGTTGAATGGGAAATCTAGAATTTTAAACTGAGAGTGAAATGGGAGAGTGAATGCTTGTCTACACACATGCAGATAACCTGCAGAATTGCTTGCTGAATGTGAGAAGTCTGTGGATTCCAAAATCTGTGAGAAGGGATGCAAGGGAAAGTCTCTGAGGATTATTAAATTCAAAGACAAAGATTTTGTTTGAAATTCATGAAGCACCACCTGCTAGGGTAGAATTCCTGAAAGAAGAACCAGGTTTATCTCATTTCTGTACCTTTCTCTAAATGTCTGCCAATGGCCACTGTTGGAAAGGGACTTAATTGATTGTTAATGAATAGTTAAATACAACTGCTGCTCCAGAATCTGCTCAGGCTTCAGAAAGCAATGAGAGCCTACGTGGGAGATACTCCTACTCATGGCTGAATACATCAACTTAAAGGAATGACTGTAAATGAAAGAAATAGATTTGTAAGGAGTTAAGCATCAACATAGAGATGGCTCCAACTAAATGATACAATAAAGCATCTTAGCCACCACCATAAAGAGCAGCAGTCAAAACCAGAGATTGGAGAAATGGGAAGAGCCTGCACTCCAGAGAGATGGCTGATTGGACAGACTGAATATGCAAGTGCCATGAGAGAAGTTTCTGCTGTACACATGGAGTTTCCCACTGGGACCCACTCCAATGGCATGGCATTAAAACCTTGAAAAACACATTCCGTAGCTGGAACAACAGTCAGCTTACATAGAGCATCCTTTCCCGGTCCTCTCACACAAAACTGAGAACATCTTTGCTGCTTTCCATGATGCATTTGGATAACTTCTGTACTCATAGTGAAGTGTTGCCTCTTGAGTCTTGCAGCTAGTGGAAGCATTAGATGTCCAGCGTCAGGTCATGGTCACTCAAGTTGTTTGTCAGGCAGACTGGGAATGAAGAGAGAATTTAAATGCTTGGCTTGAGAAGTAGAAAGTTTTTCCAGATGTCAGCATGCCCTTTCCAATGCTTCCTAGGGCATGTGTCTGTAGACTGGCATTCTGGGAAATTTGATCCAAAGTTGTCCATTGATGGCTATTGTTCAGTGTTTAATGTGGTAACAGTAAAACTCACAGGAGATCTGTGTCTTCTCATCATAAGAAGGAAATTAGTTTTCTCACTACTGGACTGAGACGGTCACTGAATTATTTAGTGGAGCAACCTCAAACAGATATGATGTGAAAACTTAAGCATTTCATTCCTTTTTTCCTTTCTCCTTTTACCAGGCTTGACTCACAGACTTTGAGTTGTCATTTCCCACTTGCGACCTTTTCCAGGAAGCCATCACCAAACACCAAAGAAGATCTTGTGCTGATGCCCAGAAGTCCATTATGCGTGTTTGCAAGAAGTTATCATGGCTGAGGTACTTCTGAGTGATTCAGTGCCATGGTGGACTCAGTGCCTGCTTTGTGCTGAACCATGTGAATTAATGAAAACAAGCATGGGAGGTCAGATCACAAATTCCTCTCTGAGGATGTTGCTTTTCATCAGCAATTGACAAGGGAAGAAAAGTGAGATGCACTGAACACAGTAGGAGGTGTCACAATTCCTTCTCACTCTTCTCTGGGAAAGGGACCATCACCACTACCTCCTCTGCCACCATCCATTCCTGAAAAGCTTTAGGAGCAAGCTCTTCTGTAAGCCCTTTCCAGCTGCTTGAGCAGGAAGAAAGTAATGAGGAACAGCCAATATGATTTTAACAAGGGTAAGTCCATGCCATTTTCAATAAGAAGCTGTTTCTGGTGTGACCAGAACATGTTTTTCTGAAGCTGTTACTGAACAAACAAAATCCTAGAGATGCACACAGTTTGGCAATCAGTCCTTCTACCAGTGAAATTCAGAAGCACAGCAAGAGATATTTCTGTTCCTAATACATAAACTTTCTATCAGGAAATCCACCATCTACTGGCAGCTTCAGATGCAAAGTTTCTGTACTGACATACTCTAATGTTTACTGGGCCCTGTCAGGCTCATGTGTATCTGAAGCATGCAGATATGTTTCTTTCTCTTCTACTTTCAAGCACTGTAGTTCAACCAGCAGCTCCACCAGTCACCCAAAAGGTCTGCACTGAGATTATGAGGTGGTGTTTTGCTAGGACCACCTCAGAACACAGAAACTTTTTAGCAACATCTGATCCACAAAAGGAAGATTACAGCAAGACAAATCTCTTAGGTGAGCCACTGAATCCACATCGTCATGGAAGCAGTGGTTCTATGAGATAATTCAATAGTTCACAATAGATGTCTTCCCTATAAAGTCTGGATTTTTTTGATCCAAGACAACCTTGGGCAATTAATGACCAGGTCAACCATATTTTGTGGGAAAACTGCCTTTCCTACTCTCGCACCTGATACATCTATCCTCAAATTGAATGAGAAAATGAAAGTCATTCCCTAGTCCTCTTTGTCACAGCAGCCATCATTCTGTAGACCTCTGTCCAGTCCTGAATTAATATTTTTTTCCAGGATGAAAACATCCAGTTAATGCAATTGCACTTTGTATAGAAGCCAATACATGTCTTTAATTGTCCTCATTGTCCTTCTTCACAGCTTTTCCATTTATAAAATAGAATTTTTGTATATTGAGTGGCAGAATGGTTCATTGTGTTCAGTCTGGGAGAATAATGAATTTATAATGTCTAAATTATCTATTTTGCTTTCTATTTCCTTCCTAATGATTCTTAGCATTAGATTTAGCATTTGTAAACTTACCGTTGAGCTCTAAACTAATGTTTACATGGAATTGTTGCTGCAACATTAAGTTCTCACTTGAGCTGTAATGGTTTGGTGAGACTATCAGATCTATTTTCAGGTATCCACCTGAAAATCTATTCATCCCCTCCTTCATTTACCCACAGTGAATTGATTCCATGATTCTACCTCAGACTTACTTTTGTATTTTTTCAGTTCTTCACAATTGGTCTTTGTCATTATTGCTCTGAAATAGCTCTATAGGAGCAGCAAATTTTGTTAGCTTACTAACTTTAGTGAGCCTTTTTCTGGCTCACTAATGAATGTGTTGAGCAGCAGTTCCCTGCAGAATCCTTTTCTTTAACTCTATCCATGATGAAAGCCAATCACTTACTCCATTCAGTTCTGATCTTTTAAATGTATGAGGACTACCCATCCTGGTGTTCTTTCATAGTTCCTCTTTTCAGGTACAATAGTATAACTATCCTCAAAATAATCTGAAGTGGCTCCCATGGCCCTTTAGATTGTAAAGGCCTGCATGTTCTGGTAAGTAGAAAAAGAGGTTTTTATCCTTGCTTAACTTACTAATAGCCTGAGGAAATTTTCTTTTCGGAAGCAGTTTGTAGTTTAGAGGTGGATTTTGCTATGTTATTCTCTAGTCTTACTCTGTGCCTTGAAATTTTCTTAGTTTAAAAGTGTTATGTATCCTGAGAAATTTTCAACAATATAGCAATGATCAGCCAGTTGCACTGTCAGAGCATGTTCAGGCAGTATTTAAGAATTACAAATCCAGGGAGGTTTGTAGAGCATCTCAGAGGCTCAAGAGAAAAGGTAAGTAAAATGTCATTGTTCTGTAATTGAGCTAGAAGACAAAACTATCATAGAAAATTTTCATGCAACTCTTCTAGTGGAAATTTAAGCTTATTATGAAGGGTGAGTTGAATCTGTTTCCTTGGGTTGGGTTGATGGCTGAACTCAATCTGAAAGATCCCTTCTCCAACCTAGGTGTTTATGATAATGTGACTGTCCTTTGAGTGTTTTCATGAAAAGTGAAAAATATGCAGAATTGAAACTAGTTATAGCCATGCTTTCACCTGGTTTAGGTACAAGCATTCAGATTTCAGGATTTCATGTTGCATCAACTGGGCAGACCTCAGAACCTCTCCTTTCTAGGAATCCTGTACAAGTAGATCCCAAATCATTAGAGTTCAGATAAGCTATATTTGTTTTTTTTGCTGTGGAGGTGGATACAGTACCTGCATTCAACTGTAGTGATTGGATGGTGAAGCTCCACAATGCAGGATTGTCTTCTGTGATAGATTGATGGAACCTCTTCCAGGACATAGTCTTCAGATAGCAAACTAGTTCTGGCTCCATTCAGGGCAGGAAAAGCAGTCATTTATTAACCATCTCAAATGCAAAAAGAGGTAATTCTTTGCAATTGGAAGTGGTGCAAATAAAAAACCCAGAAGAGATCAACCAATAAAAGCTAGATGCAGCTAGAAGAGCTGGCTAGATTTAGAGAAGGCAGCTGGGCTGAACAGTGTGGCCAGGAGATACCCATCCCTCAGACCTCTACTGATGGCTCCATGGGGCTAGGGAAGAAGCAGCAGAAGATCCTGTCCAGATCCTGTCCTTTGTATAAAGGAAAGGAGCTTCTTAAATCTTGATTTGTTTACTCACGCAAAAATAAATTCTATACCAAATCTCCACCTGAGGATGAATTGCCATAACTGTGGAAGGGTGTTGGTGTTTTTGCATCCAGTGGAGCATGCCCTTCCTCCATTAAATAGCATAGAACATCCTTGATATTTCTCCATTCAAATTGTGCATTTGTATTTAATGCTTTTTTTTATGTGAGTTTTCTGAGTGTATCAGGCAGCCCAAATTCTTCACAAGAAAACTGACAAACCCCCTGGCCTTTAATGACTAGATAAGTAGCACGTCTGATCCATAATCTCCTGCTGGTTATTCTCTGGCAGCAGCATATAAAATGAATATCACAATAAACTCCTCCTGGAGAGTTGGCAGTATCTCCATTGACTTGCTCTGAGTCTGATGATCCAGCTCATTGTCATTATGTGCAGCAAGAGTATCCACAGAGATCACTGTATGAGAGGGATCACTTTCATCCCAAAAGCACTTTCCAGCAGTGGAGTAACTCCCTGATGTAGAACTGAATTGTCAGAGACACTAGAATTTCTGGATTTTGCCACACAATACCTGAAGGGCAATAATTACCAAG
This sequence comes from Turnix velox, assembly GCA_013400935.1. Lineage (NCBI taxonomy): Eukaryota > Metazoa > Chordata > Aves > Charadriiformes > Turnicidae > Turnix > Turnix velox. The sequence goes on from VZTY01029272.1 coordinate 135,455, forward strand.
GAATTACCAAGGATGACAATAAGGAACGTTCTGTGAGATTAAAAGCAGTTAATAAAAGTAATAGAACAGATGGGATGGGATGAAATGAGGCCAGAATGAGCTGTGAGGATTTTACAGGTATTGATTGCATCTACTTGAAACAGAGCTGAGCTTGAATTAAAGACATTTTATCCACCTTTGTGAAGCAGACAGTGCTCATAAGAATACAACAACTGTCTGAGACTACAAAGAAAGGTTACATTTTGTTTTAGTTCAGAAAATAAATAACATTGACTAAAGTATTAATGGAGTTATCCTTGACTGATTCTGCTAGCATGAGCCAAATGATGAAATGTGGCTGTGAAATTTTCTAAGCACACAGTCATTCCAAAGCTTTCATATTCATGTTATTAGACAACAGTTGCAAAAATGCTGGTTAAAAGAGAAATTTGAAGGTCTTCTATTACTCTTCATGCAGATATTTCAACAACCTGTCAATAAATTATATGCACATTTTTTAGGTAGAGAATACAAGCTACTATTCATATGACCAGTTTTCATAGAAATAGAAGACTGTCATAAGGAGACCTGTACTGTTATAGAAATCCTCATCAATAATGAATCTGCAGACACTTCCTATTTCGAGGCGTACCTATTTCAAGTATGTACTTTTGGCTCAACCTAAAATTTGTTATACATCACTGGATTGTCAAAACTTTAGTTATAATTACAAGAGTTAACTAGGACATAGTCATTAGAGGAGGTACAGAACTCCTAAGAAAGTGACAGTGTGAATTTTTTTAAAGATACTGCGTGGAGGTTCAGGTGCTGTCAAGGTCATTAGATCTAGCAAGCAAATTAGAATACCTCTAAGGAAATGAAGATATTTGTCTACCTTCCATATAAGTAACTAACATCTCTAGAAATCAAAGAAATTGAGCTCCCTTTTGCTGGCATTCAACCAAAGTCAATGGAGCTGCTCCTGCTCCAGCTAATACTGGTTGATTGAGGATTCCCAGCCACTGAGCACAGGCAACATGTTCCTATAGATGTTGTAGGTATCATTTTTTTGGTGCCTTATAAATCTTCCTGAACTGTGAGATGGCAATTTTGAACTATTTTGAAGATCATACTGTACTGAAAACATAAAAAATTCCAGTTCTGGAAAGCATGGAATCACAGAGTTGGAAGGGACAATAAGGGCCATATAGTCCACCCCCCTGCAGTGAGCAGGGACAACNGCTGTCAAGGTCATTAGATGTAGCAAGCAAATTAGAATACCTCTAAGGAAATGAAGATATTTGTCTACCTTCCATATAAGTAACTAACATCTCTAGAAATCAAAGAAATTGAGCTCCCTTTTACTGGCATTAGTATTTTGTGTCTGGATTCTCTACAGCAAGACATGAGATGGTCCTTCTTTAGAGTACTGGTCTGCAAGAACATCAATATATTTGGCTTGAAATGTCTCAGCAAATCTTTTCAACATTGCTGACCAGTCAGACATTTTTCTGCAGTCAATCCACTTTATATCTCACTTGTTTCAGAGTGTATCCAGAAAATCCCTTAACTAGCCAGGTCTGACTTGAGTTGGTTTGGTTTTTTTTATTTTTATTATTTTAAATGTTGATATTTATGGTAGGGAACAGCATCATTGGGAGGACGTAAGCTTTAGTTTTAGAAGAGTATACTCTTTCCATTCATGGAGGTTACCTTGCAACTTTCTCTAAATCAAGGAAGTGATGTAAATCTTCTTGAGGACTGTGGGCACCATTATGACCTGATAATTCCTAGCACCAAGGAGAATAATTTTAGACAGATTTCATAAAGGCACTGGAGTCAGTCTCATCAATAAATAACATTGGTTTTAAATAAGTTATGCATAGATACTATTTAAAATATTGATGCATTTTTACTAGTCGTGTCAGTGACAATTGCTAGAAGTATAAAGAAGTAACTAAAGAAATGTTTGATGAAACCAATAGGTTTACCAGAATACACAGATTTACATCAATGTA
>VZTY01029272.1:139772-181056 GCA_013400935.1 Turnix velox
TTCCATTCATGGAGGTTACCTTGCAACTTTCTCTAAATCAAGGAAGTGATGTAAATCTTCTTGAGGACAGTGGGCACCATTATGACCTGATAATTCCTAGCACCAAGGAGAATAATTTTAGACAGATTTCATAAAGGCACTGGAGTCAGTCTCATCAATAAATAACATTGGTTTTAAATAAGTTATGCATAGATACTATTTAAAATATTGATGCATTTTTACTAGTCGTGTCAGTGACAATTGCTAGAAGTATAAAGAAGTAACTAAAGAAATGTTTGATGAAACCAATAGGTTTACCAGAATACACAGATTTACATCAATGTAAAATACTGCAGTTAGTAGCCACTTTTCTTAGCTGAAGCTCTTCCTTCTGACATATAAATTGATATATTGCCATTGAAAGTTTACAGCAATGCAATGTGTCCCATCTTCTCTACCTCAAGTGAATTGTCTAGGAAAAGAAATCAAAATAATTTTTATCCAACCACATATGTGAGTTGTCAACTTTGGAATTCAGGTGAAGTTTTCTTTAAGAGATGAATAATTTTAGAAACATGGCTCAGTATATGAAATACTAAATACTTTCAATTTGATACAACCAATCCAGGTGCTAACAAAACCATGAAACATCAAGAGCTCTTGGAATCCCGTTTTTTAATTAACGAGCTGTTGTTTCCATTAATTAAACGTATCCTATAAAGCTTTTCAGTGCTCTGGCAAGTGCACTGCTGACATCAGAAGAAGCAAATCAACTTCCTAAAGCTGATTTCTCACCTTCCTCCCACCAACAGTCCTATTGATAAAGAATAAAGAGTAGAAAGGTCGTATCGCCATAGGTGTCCAAATAACTTCCCTGAACTATTTTCTTACAGCATCATTACAATAATAAGTGCCATTAGCATTCATGAAAGAAAGTGTATCTGCACCTTTTACTGTGAAAAGCCATGCTCTTGTTCCAAAAATAAATACAGAAAAGGCCACTGTTATTATTTAATGATAGAATTCATTCAGTCTTGTGGTGTAGCCTTTCAACAGCAGGCACCTGCAATATATTGTCCCTGAAGACTCGGAGATAAGCAAGCACATTCTCATCTTCACATTCAGTGCTGATGTGATTTGAAGCATGATAACATTTCTCCAGCTTACTGTGAAAATAATTCTTTTATTATTTAGCGTTATCTCCAGACCCCCTTGATCAAGGGTTCTTTTTCTCCCTTTAAGGCTGCTGCTGTGTCAAACCTTCCTGACTTTATATTTCTGCCTTCAGTAATACTATCTCTAACTTAGATAATCCATGTGTTCAAATAAAGGGTACTTATTTTGTCTTTGTAAGAAGAGACAGGGTAAAAACAACTAAGTGGTAGGTGTTTAATGTTTTTCTGGGAGCTATCTGTTGCTCATTTAAATTCTGAGCTTGCATTTTTAGTAGAATTTAAAATAAAAAAGAAGTAAAAAGGGCACTACTGTTTTTCAACACTTGCTGAAAAATCCTTTTACAGTAAAGCTATTAATGTTGTTACTAGTTGCTCATTATTTTCATTAGTTTCAGACCCCCAAATCTAACTTCAAAGCTACTTCTATGATTAGAGAGGAATAGAAAAGTTAGTATTGAGGTGAAAGTAGATGAATGATAGAATCGTCATTTGAAAAGTCTTTAGTGACATCTTCAACATGTTTATGAACAGAGGCCATTTCAATGTATTTCCAGCATATTTTAAGAGAAAAAAGATTCATTTTGATGTCATGCTTAGCTTCTGTTAGCATGAAGCTAAATTCATATCTTTTCCTTGGGGTTTCCTTCTGGGGTAGCTCCCAGACATCTACAGGGGTCTCAAAGCCTTCATAACCCACCAAGATGCATTCAGCTACAGAAAAAGAGTGGGACAGGAGCTGCAGATTGAGGTATTATTCACTTGACTGATCAGTCTTGGCAGATGATGCTTCTTTGTCCTTGTAAAGAGGTTGAAGTCTATAGTTATGGGTGTTTGGAGGTGATGAACAAAGCCCATATATCATTACTTCAAACAAAATAATTCTCATGCACTGCAAACCATTAAGGTGTGTGTGGTATTTCTAAGATTTAATTTCAGAAAGAACTGCTTCAACTGGGATTGAAAAATTTCCCACATTAAAGAGAAATCACAGATTCATGGTATGGTTGAGTTTGCAAGAGACCTATACAGATCATCTTGTCAAACCTTATGCTCTAGCAAGGCCACCTAGAGCCAGTTACCCAGATACATGGCCAGTTATTTTTAAAGTACCTTTAAGGGAAGATTCCACAACTTCCTCGGGCAATTTGTAGTAGTGCTTGGTCAACCACACAGTAAAACAGTGTTTCCTTATGTTTGAATGAAACCTTCTGCACTTCAGTGTGTGTCCATTTCCTGTGGTGATGTACAAATCCATCTCAAAAGTTTACCGAAGGACAAATTTAAAATTGGGTCTCAAAACATGACTTTAAATATACATGTACATCTTTAGTATGCCAAATTTACCATTGGATTTCTTTGCCTGAGTGTGTAAGCTCTGGTGAGTATACATGATTGAGGCAAAACAAAAGGGAAAAAATGTAAATGTGAATTATTTTTTTTTATAACTGTTTTCTTTGAGGGAACTTTATTTTATCATGTAAACCGAGACTTCATTTATCATAAACAACAAAAAAGCACTTTACACTTTTGTTTTCTAATTCCATTTAGCTCAGTTAGAGCTTATTAGAAGACAGTACTTATTTACAGTATTTTTATATTTGCATACTGTCCAATATATATGTCATGATGCGTAGCGGAGAATCTTTGGGTCAAACAGCACTCTCATTGTTTAAGAGTATGCCTGTATGAACAACTGAACAACTTAATTTAGACAATAATAAGGAATAGCTAAATATATATGGCTACTCTCAGTATAATCTATAGCTGAACATGCCATACAAGAACTTATTGTTATGTGAGTAGCTATAGAGCTATTTTCCTAAAATACTATGTAATGCATCCTAAAAAGTGAGTTTTCTCCCAGCTTGTACCTAAATCAATAATTTTTGCCCTTCCAAGTACTCCCTCTACTATGCCATTTTCAGATAACCACATGAGCCCTTCTGTCATAAATTTTGTGCATGTATTTACAATTGTTTCCAGCAGCATTAAGTCTTTCTCTTAAGTCATCGATTTCCAAACAGGACCCACCATGCTGAAGCTGAAGTCCATGCTTCAACCTCTGAGAAACCTCTGGCACACTTGGCGGTTGATTTAGAGAGCAATGACCCAGTGAAAAATGTAATAAATACACAATGGCCAAATGGTGATGGAAAAATGCTAATGACAAAGATTTCCTGTCCACGCTTAAACACTGTTCCACCACAAGATGGTCTATTTCATTAGAAATATACTGAAGTTCTCAAAACTGCACTCTTCTATAAAAGTTAAGCGTGTGTCAGAATTAAATTTCCTGTTTGTTGCTGTCAGTGTACAGAACTATGTAGTTTGTTTCCAGACTAGGATCAGAGGCCACCAGCTAGGGTATCTGATAGCAAAAGCGTTTTTGGTCACAGTTCACAAACTAACCCTACCACATGTCCTCAGAAAAATCTGCTATCATTTTATTCAAAACATCCTGCCTGTTAATGTGTTGTCCGTTTAAAAAAAGCTCATGCAATGACCCAGTTGTGAGCACCCCTTGTCTGGTAATTGGCCTCGAATTAACTTAGTTTTGCCTCGGTCATTTGTCAGTGCTTCAATGAGTTGCAGATTCCACTCTTGATAGGCAACAGCAGGAAAAATTGAATATTGAATTGTCATGGGATCTCAGATATCATTCCTTCTTACTAAGAGAATTTTTGCCAGAATATTGGGTACCTTCCATGTCTGTATTCTCTCCTCCCTAAACCCATGTCTCACTCAGTTGCTACAATGAACATCATTCTGTCTATAAGCCATGCTATGTCAGAAGGCTTGCACCCAATAGCTGCAGTTATTGGATAGCACAAAGAATTTTACTTCTTGAAACTGTTGGAGGAGGTAGATTGGAAAAGAAATTGTCAAGTATGCTTGCTTTTAAAGTTAAATCCTTAAACACCAGCAAGAAATTAGATCAAGGCCATTTTATATGCCTGTAATGCTTGTAATCATGTGTATTAATTGAAAGAAGATTCCAGAAGTCTCTAGTTGTTGGCAAAGTTTCTTGAGGGGCAAAACCCACACACTAGTAATGTCAGGATGTTGCTAGTGGTTTATCTGCCCCTACATATGCAGCAGATAGTGAATGCTCTCTTCACCAAGTCAAGAAACAAGATATGCACGTGGTGAGATATGTGCATGCCTATTGCAGAGAATGGCAGGAATTCTGAAGTGCGGAATGAACTCAAGAATAAGCACAGAAATATGACTTCCATAATGAATCTTGGCATAAATGACTCACTACTGTTTAAGTAGTCTACAGGCCAAAAACTAAATCTTCCTAATTTCATCTTTTGAAGCCATCACTTTACCTTACCTTCAAATACCTTGCTTCTGGAGGTGATCTAGCTGTTAGATTGTAAATAAATAGCTCTGGGTCTCCTTTTTTGATGTTGTTATTTTCTGCATTTAAACTGAAAGCTCTTGTTTAGCTCTTGGCTTTCATTGCAAAAAGACTGGCTATAAACCTTCTCAAGCAGAAATTATACAGTTGTGAAGCTGTCTTCTGTGTTCTTGTCTTCTGCTATGTTTAATTTGTGGATTCTGGCCTTTCATTAAGGATCTTTTAGTCAGCCACACAGTATTTGGGAGTGTTTTCATAGCTGAAGGTGTTTGTGTGCTATGATCTGGGCTGCAACCTTTTCGCAAGCAACTGAATCTCTTAAACAGCTTCTTTTCTCCTCCTCCTCTCTCTACTTAATTTTCCTCCTTGTGGACCCAGACAAGCTGTCTTAGCTACCACAAATCATTATTTCATCCTTCATTTAAGATAAGAAGAGTGCCTCCATTGAACTTCATTCTGCTTTCTGTAGAAGGAGAATATATATTTATGCTGGTATTTGGCCACTTCCACCATAGCCTCATGTTGTTGTCCTCCTTATGGATCATATACCGCTGGCTGGATATGCAACAGCCTGCATGTGCATTATTTCCTATGGCCAACTCAGTTTATTCTCATTAGTGACACCTAGTAGTACAGACAAAGCTGTTCCTTGTCCCATCCCAGAGCATGGGACGCATCCTCTCCTACCAGACTATTGCAATCAGGCTGACTCAAGATCCAGAATTCTGCCCTACTCTTCAATATCTACTCTGGTTGTTACAAAGACTCTTTTTCAGTCCCCTTTGGTGTGATTCATACCTTAACTAATCTTCCTGCTGTGGCATTTACCAGTTGATTGAGTAAGGGAAGGGAATTCTTTAAATACAGAAAGTAGCCTTGGAGCAGCTACCAGTGAATATTTGACCTCAGAGGATCAAGAAGGGCTTGGATGACTTTCGGTAAACCAAATTTCCTGCACGTTCCAGCTGTCAGGGCAGCCACTGGCCCCTTAAACCAACTCTCGACTGAGCATTTTTAATCATTCCCCTTGAGACCTTTACAAGAGCAGTTAACTTGTCCCAGGAAGGCCCAGTTGCCCTTTTTGTAAAGGAAATTATTAATGGACTTGTTAGTTTGTTATTGTGCATGTGAGAACAATTTTAAAAGACAGTGTGGAGTGCTTTTCCTTTGTGAGCCACTGGAAACAAAATAGCTTAGAAAATTAATTTGCAAAATGGGTCTTTCGGATCTCTGAACAGCAGATATTTGGCTTTACTGCAGGATATTTTTGTTAGTTCAGATAACGGAATACACACACTGTTCACAACACCTCTTATCCATCTGCTTTCGGGCAAGTGTAACATGAGCGTTTCTGGTTCTTTTCAGGACAGGCTATGTGAACCCTGACTCAGCAGCATATCACTTGAATACAAGTCACACAGTTCACCAGGGCAGTCATGTGAGGAGGGAGCTCATAATTTTCTCAAAGCCTGGGATGCTTTCTGCAGCCAGCCTTATGCAGCTGTGCTGTCTCCAAAGACAGCCAGTTTGCAGGTTACCCTGGCACCCAGCTGCATCCAGACCCATCAGAGAATGTCTTAGAGTTAGGAAGCTTCCACCTAGTCTCACTTGATGTTAGTGCTGATGAGATAGGATATTAAGTTCATGGGCATCACAGATAATATGCCTTGAAGTTGTTAAAAGAAGTAGAGAAAGACCAGATTTTTCCCTCTGAAAGCACGTGCAAATCACTTAAGAGTTGTTTGACCATATGATTCTGACCATTATATATATACTTTATCATCTGAGCAGCCTCAGGGCCACTCTGACCCAAAAACATAGAAGGGGTCTATTTGTATGTGATTGCACATTTACTAAACTATACCAAACTATTTTTCTGGTTTGTCTTGCTGAAGAGATTATAAGCCAATGGACTCCCATTAATTTTAAAAAAATTCAGCCCCTGAGGTTGACTTAGACAAGCTCACACTGTATATGTTCTTGAAGTCTACTCTAGCACTTTATTTCTCTGATTTTGTGCAGCAGAATTGAATAATGAGCCATCAGGTGCTATGAAAGATATTTTTTCCCCACTGAAGCAAGCGACAGCTGTAAATATCTTGCAGAATCCACCACCACCACAGCAGTGGCAGCTATATGATGACAGTAGAAGACGTCTCAATCGGAGAGGATGAGTCAGATTGCTTCTGTGAAAACAGATTTACTATAAGCTCTATTTCAACAGCCACCGACTTAAAGTATAGGGGAAAAGTCAGCATCTTTCCCAGTGAATAAATTTACAATTATGTTGTCAGTGCTACAACAGCCCAACTTGAAAGCTATGTCCATTATTCCAAAACCAGAGTGATTTCCTCCTAATGGTGCGAGTGGTGACTGCATTATTTTGGGGAGCAAATTACACAAAAAAAAAATAGAAACAGTTGTAAGAGAAGCCCAGATTGCTGCTTTAAACTTGTTTTCAACTTTTTGGCTTTTTCCTTCTAATTCAAAGGAGTGCTCATGAGTATGAGTTAAAACTCACAATGGGAAGAAAACCAAAATATTATTTATTTGTGTCATTTTTTTCTGTTGTGCAGGGTGCATTGCCTTAATTTAAGTTTTCTTATAGTGACTTATAGTGTGGGCCTCAGCCTTAACAAAAAAGCTTGTGGACAAGTCCTTGATGCTCCACCTTCCAGTTTTCTAACACTTGCTATTCTATAGCCTATTGTAATTGCATTTTAAATGGCAGAAACTACAGAAGAATATTTCAATGCCATGCTGCCTCTGCCCATGATACATAATACTAGCAGATGGTCATTGGCTCAGTCCAATATTTAAGTCCAGGAACTTTATATTATTACAAGCAGATCAATCTCCCTGGTTAAGTCTATGTGGAATTTTGTATCACAGTGAATAGGATAAAATAGGATAAAATCCTGAAGAACAGGAAAAACACGATTTTTTTTTTTTTGCTTACTATAATATTGGATATTTTATTCTAAATTGTTTACATTGTTAACATGCAAAGAAACCTTTATTAAAGGAAATCAAAATCCACAGCAAAGAAAAGTCATTTTCTGTTCTATTTCTGACTATTCCCAGCTGGGGAACATGTCAGGCACAATATTGCTTTATGATTACACAAGACTTTAAGAGATGCTGGCAGATGTTAGGAGAGTTTGGCATTCAGTACCAACAAGAAAACAAATCCACAGCAGTTTCCCATCAAATTAGAATAATACAAGAATAGGACAGGATATTTTTAGCATACTTGCATTCCGTGCCGCACACCTATTGCTACCAAATTTATTTCCTCTTTACTGAGTTTTCCATCAGTACCTTGACTAATTTATAATCAGACGCAATTATAATTCACCAATGGCTTTCTCCTGAACAATTACATAAAAGACTCAGGCCTCAAGTAACAATAATTTTTTCCCTTCATTTCCCAAGAGTATGAAATACAAAATATAAACTCTTAAGGGCTTTACCCTCAAAAGCACAAGGGAAATGCAGGGCCATTCAGTGTAACACCTCCCTAGCTGATTTTCATGCTGACACATTAATTTTGTATCATGACTGGCTTGTTTTGCTTAATATCAATATCTATTTACTGCTGTACTCAATTGCATTAGAAATTCAATATACTGGGACATGGACCTGAACCCGAGTTTGAGTGTTCATACTTGACTTTTGAGCACTGAAGCTATAAAATGAATGAGTTCACACCAGCTGAAGCCCTAGCATTTACACAATCAATTATTTAATTGATCAGATCTACTGATTCTGTCATTTGAAGGTCTAGCCTCGGGAGCAACTTCATTTTAAAACATTTTTACTTATGACCACAAAAGCACCACCCAAACTCCTTGTTTTGAATATGCATTATTTCTGTATACTTACATCAGCTTACATCATAAAGTGTCATTAGCAGGAGAAATTCTAGTTTGCATGGACTTTTTCTTTGAGTAATACTGGAAGAAAGAATAACTGTCCTCTAAATAAAAGTCTTATTATTTCCTAGTAAAAGGCCTGTTCTAATGCTGTTAAGAAATAAGCAGGAAAATGTCTTCTGATCCTGAGTACTTGAGTGTTGCAATCCTTTATGTGACAATTGACACAAAACTTAATGTGATATTGAGTCGGAGTCTTTCCTGTGATTATCCCATCCTTTTCTCTCTGTGCCCTTGATGAACAGTGTGGGGTTATCTCCATAATCAGTCTACTTCACTGGCAGTCTTGTTTCAAAATTCCTCATATAGGATTGAACAATGGATGTAAATTGGAATTTAGACTTCACATAAGAAAGAAATTCTTTACAATGAGGGTGGTGAAACACTGGAACAGGTTGCCCAGAGAGGTTGTGGATGCCCCCTCTCTGGAGGTGTTCAAGACCAGGCTGGACAAGGCACTGGGCAGCCTGATCTAGTGGGGCAGGGGGGTTGGAACTCGATGATCTTTAAGGTCCCTCCCAACCCAAACTATTCTATGATTCCCTAGCAATGTCAGGAATGAATAAAAAGACTTTGTATTAAAAATGCTGCTGAGTAGCTTGAAAGGTTGAACTTCTAAGATGGCTCCCACTCATCATCTTTTCGTGAAACCTTGCTATTGCTTTGGGAGGACAGATTATTTAAGCTACAATTCCACTCCCTTTGCTGTTCTTTTTTGGGTCTTTCTGTTTTCTTTGGGCAGGGTAGGTGGAAGATGTTTTTGCGGTTAATTTGAAGAAGTACAATGAATAACTACCCTGTTGGAACCTTTGATGTTGTGATTACTTTGCTCTTTGCTATCTGTAGGTTGTATGCTCAGGATGTGAGGCTGCAGTGTTGCGACAACATTGTGTTTGGGCAGTCAGCTCTGGTCACAAAACTTTGAGTGTGAAAGGAGGAAGTGAAAGCTATCTACTGAAAAATAATTCCCACGCTTTGTTGGTGTCGTGTGACCAATGTTAGAGTGTGCTTATTGCCTCAAGGGACTAACAAATGGGAGAAGAAAAATTATGTATGTGACAAAGTTATCTGGGTCTTCAAGTCTGTTCCCTAATGTTCTTTCAACTAATGCATAAGGAAGACTTCAAGCACATCCAGGCATTTCCTTTTTGTGGATCACTAAATTGTATGTTCCCAACTGACTGTGTGCACAGTGGGGGTCCAGTGTGGACTTCTGTATTTAATAGTTAAGGTTTTAGATTCTCAGAAGCCCCTACAGATATAAAGGCAAGGAAACTGAAAAAAAAAAAAAAATCTTTGGACATGCAATGACCCTACTGGAAGGTATCATTTAGAGGAACCTCACAGCTGCTCTAGCTTAATGTGAGTTTTGATGAGCTACTTCTCTTCATTATTGAACATCTGAATGTTTTTTCTACATGATTGGTGGCATGGGAAGGCACAAAAACTCCTGAAAGTTGCTCCAACAGGTGAAGTCAAAGGGATGAAAAACAGGTCTGTCACGCTAAAGCAAGTGCTCTGCTGTAGAAATAGGAATTAGTACAAACAGTCTGAGAGAGGCTGGTGAGACCTGGTCTGAAGTATTGAGCAGCATTTAGTATTCTCTGCAACAGAAGAGAATTCAATACCTGAGACAAGACAACTAAAGGAGTTTGATTTCTTAAGGACAAAGGTCCTCTGTCTCACCTTTATAGATTACATTTGTGTTGAAGTTACAGGGGTAAAATAAGCTTCCTCTGGCACTAGTAATGTCAGAGAACATTAGGAAACTTTTGGAGAGCAATTCACTCCATCTAACTTAAGAAGCACTCTTCAGATTGGATTTGAGTCTCCAAAATTTTCATACTAAGCAAGCGCCAGAAATTCCTGCCATTAATTTTAAGTACATTTTGTATATCACTGCCTGTGAAATATGCAGTGACTAACTAAATATCAGGAATGAAGAAACAAAGTTAAAGGCAAAGTTGGTACAAGAGAAGATAAAATAAACTTGTTCTGAATGAGCTGGCATGGAAATTAAAGGCTTTTTTTTTGCCAGCTGAATAACACTCCAACAATTTTTTAAAAGAACAGTTGGGGGACACACCTGAAGTATTTTTATAGGTCAGGAAGGATTTTGCTGTATTTATGGATGTGATTCTGTGCCACAGTTTCATGACACAAGTGAACCACAAGGCTGATGAGCTATTGACAAAGCTGGAAGGGTTTTTTTAGCTTTCTATAAAACTGTTGTTGCTTGACCTTTGTAAAAAGTAAGTTAGAGAAGGTGACCTTGCAGTACTGACAAAACCAACACAATGACTAAAAGAAATGCCAGATATAAATAAACCTAGCTGCTATGCAGGGTCCTGTAAACATGTGCAAAACCCTCAGTTATAAAACATCTTTTGGAGGTCCTGAATAAGATTCTCATCTCATGCAAAAAAAAAAAAAGTTGGGCACTAATTAGCCTTTTTAGAATTGCACTGTATCTGAACTTAAAGTATCTTCTGGCTTCTGATTAAGACACATAGCTACAGCTTTCTCTATAAGCTTATTTAGCTGAAAAGTTGAAAATTTATAAACCTCATTAGAGATAAAATGAAATTGATCAACTAGTCTACTTCATTCTTACATGCTGCAAGAATATATTCTTGTTCCACTACATTTAGTACTAAACATTGATTCACCAGCTCAGGTGTCACTCATCATTTTTTATTGAGAAAACATTTGCTTTTGATCCAAGGAGTTTCATACTCAAATGTTAGCAGAAGAGAAATAAATGTGTTAAAACTGCGTTGAGGAGAGTCAGCAAATAATCCTGAAAAGAATCCTGAAAAGTTAAAACCATTTAAATATTTGATTAATAAACTTTTAAGGGCAATAATAGGCATTTATATTTTTCATTATCATACACTTAGTGGATGACACATTATGAACCTGTGACATTAGAGCTTTTAGAATCTTTGCTAATAAAGGTTAGTGTGGTTTGTTGTATGGTATTTGCAGTCCCGGGTGAGATACATTTATGTTGAAAGCTGAAATGTGCTATTTATCTCTACTGGAAACAGAAGTTTACCTTACCAGCAGTTGACTGCTGCAAGATCCACTTGTTCAAGTGTATAAACATTAAAAAATTATTTTAAAAAATGGTGTTTCTCTTTATGAGGACATCTCTCAAATGAGTAATTAAAACTGTAGCTATGGAGCACAGGAGTCCTTCCTGATGCTTGACATCATGAACATTATGTTTTATTAAAAAGTTACAGCTGCTGGGACCTGAGCAACTGATTGCCTCCCTGAATGCAGAAAACAGACAGATTTACAGAAGGACAAGGAGAGGAAAATACAATTTGATCAAAATCAAAAGAAACAAGTCTGAAAATAAGAAAGGCTGGAAGGTAATCTTGCTGGTCTAATGGAAAACACTGTTCTGTCAGCTTAACAGTTCTATTGATTCTGTGGCTTGTTGAAAAACTTGCATACATTTTGGCCATTGGGGAAAAATGGTTACCAAGGGGGTTTTCTTCTTGGTTTGTGTTTTTTTTTTTTCCTTTTTTCCTCTGACTAACATATCGTGGGAAAATTTGTTTCTGTGCAACAAGGCAGGAACAAATTGTTTAAAGATAGCTTAAGGCCTCTTCTGACAGCAAAGTGAGATGGGGGCTATCTGCCAAAAGTCAGTCTTGTCTGTAATCATTGTTTTTTCATAGATTTTTTTGTATATCTTTTGCCTATTTCTTCTACAGCTCACAATATTCCTCCCAGTTTNTTACCAGCAGTTGACTGCTGCAAGATCCACTTGTTCAAGTGTATAAACATTAAAAAATTATTTTAAAAAATGGTGTTTCTCTTTATGAGGACATCTCTCAAATGAGTAATTAAAACTGTAACTATGGAGCACAGGAGTCCTTCCTGACGCTTGACATCACGAACATTATGTTTTATTAAAAAGGTTACAGCTGCTGGGACCTGAGCAACTGATTGCCTCCCTGAATGCAGAAAACAGACAGATTTACAGAAGGACAAGGAGAGGAAAATACAATTTGATCAAAGTCAAAAGAAACAAGTCTGAAAATAAGAAAGGCTGGAAGGTAATCTTGCTGGTCTAATGGAAAACACTGTTCTGTCAGCTTAACAGTTCTATTGATTCTGTGGCTTGTTGAAAAACTTGCATACATTTTGGCCATTGGGGAAAAATGGTTACCAAGGGGGTTTTCTTCTTGGTTTGTGTTTTTTTTTTTTCCTTTTTTCCTCTGACTAACATATCGTGGGAAAATTTTTTCTGTGCAACAAGGCAGGAACAAATTGTTTAAAGATAGCTTAAGGCCTCTTCTGACAGCAAAGTGAGATGGGGGCTATCTGCCAAAAGTCAGTCTTGTCTGTAATCATTGTTTTTTCATAGATTTTTTTGTGTATCTTTTGCCTATTTCTTCTACAGCTCACAATATTCCTCCCAGTTTAGTGACATAGTCATGCATGCAGCAATAATCAACTTTTTTTCCCCATTAACCTTCACTGCTGATGCTTAAAAAAAGCTAATGTTGAATTATGATTTAATTCTGTTCTTGGGATTCTGGCTTAAAAATAATGCCTTTTAATACCACTCATTCATAGGCTTTCAGTTTCCTTCCTGCTTCAAGAAATATCACCCCTTGGCTCCTCTGAGAGCTACCTAAAGTTTTGAAATCTGGAGAAATGAAGAAAAAAGAAGAACCAATTGGAAAGTTAATATCTTTCCCACTGCACATCAAACGAGTGAAATCAATAGGGATGGAATCCTCCTTGGCAGTATTTAGTGACTAATTCCTTCTCCTCTGATGCTCTACCTCTTATGTAATTTCTCTGAAGGCAGCAGCTGCATCCTTTCCAGCTTGCAAAGAGGGAACTTGTGTAAGGAGCACAAAGTGGAGTTTTGTCAGTTTTGTTACCAGCTTTATGCAAGAGAACTTTGACACAAGACAGATAGTGACAACAGAAACTTTCACCCTAAGCATTTTAAGTTTGTCCATAAGAAGGAAATTAGAATTTTAGTCTTCTAAATGCAAATATTTGACTTCACTAAATATAAGATATGTATTTTTTAATTTCTAATCTTGGACTGAAGAACTGCAGGGTTTAGTGATCTTCTCAGTAATTTTGCAGGTATAGTTTTGTTACATTTTTTGTTAAAACATATAATAGTGTCATTTCATCATATGCCATTTAACTTCTTTGTTATACAAACCTATAGGGACAAAAAAACCCACATTAGTATCTATGTCTCAGTGTCTAACGAGCCAGAAATATAATACTTCTTACATCTTTCACCTGTTTCTCATGGTTCCTTCTTTGAATGAAGTGAATAGCCAAATTTCTCCTTTTGACATTGTTCATCATTTCATAGAGTAAGAAAATTCCAAGTATTTTATTCTGGCAAAGTAAAGCCAGAACAGTAGAAATCCCCCCACATATATAAAAAGAAATTCACAGCTCTGTGCAATTTTATTGCAATAGCACAGACACTCCATATGTTTTCAACTTTCAAATTTGCCTGTTTCCTTAACGAGGTCAATAAAGCCATCTATTTCTGAGATGTTCATACAGGAGCAAATCAAGCATTTCTCAACTCAGAGTGAAAAGAGGATTGTTGTCTGCTCTGGCTGGTAAAAGTTCTACTAGGAAATTAGGAATAGCCCAAAAGCTGGAATATAAATACAGACATGCAACCAAAATGTTCCATAAAAGGTCTATATATTTATTCATTGTTAAAGTATTGGCAGAACAACTGACAGCTAAGATTTGCATCCAGCAAAGTAAGCTTGACATGTATGTGCAGTGTTTGTTTAAAATTGCACATCAGTTACATTCCTTTCTAAATGCAAAGAAGAAAATATATCCCATTGGAGTGAGAAAAAAATTCCTGCTAAGCAGTGACTATACAACCAATCTCTGAGGTTAAGCAACTTCATTTCCCAATATTTTTCATGGAATTTATCTGTAGCTAGATAGGAGAAGTTACCTCTTGCTCATATTTTAGGACTTTGCTTGTGATTCACCAGCTTCCCTAATCTGTTTCTAAAGGAGGTGGAGCCATAGGAAAGTTAAACCTGAGGATGCAGTCTTGCATTTATCTCTCCTTGATGAGCTCTAGTTCAAAAAATTCTTGGAGTGTGTAAGGCCATAGATAGGAAGGCAGGAATCTAATAATATTGGCTATATCTCAGCATCATTGATACAGCAAAGTTGATGATTGCCTCTGAATATAATTGTACTTATCACCGCAAGAGATAGCAAAGAAAAGAAAAATCAGTTAGATATTCTTTTTTGAGGAAAGATACCTGGCAATATGCTTGAAAGAAGACTGAGGGCAAAGGGAGGGATAAGCTATTACCAACCTTTTATATTAAAAACAAATGGTATTTTTAAAAATGTCCCAATTCTTGGTCAGGATATTAAGAAACTCTAACCTTATGGTTTTCATTTTATCTTATTTTTCAGGAACCTAATTGCAGACTACTAGTTGTAGATTTCAAAATGTTGCAAGAAAACAATATTAGAACCTAAGAGCCAAGATTTTCACCCCAGATATGATGAGATTTACAACAGCATAAACACAACCACTTCTTTAGAATGATTTACAATCCAGACAAAAGGTGAAGAGGCAATTAATTAATAACACACCTGGATTTGACACTTGCTTTAAGTATTGTTCCTAGGAATTAACTACTCTGAGATCATTTTGATTTAGCACAGAAGCAGTGCTTCACCTGAAACCTGCTGTTCAGTGAAAACAGCTGGAAGTTTGAAAAACAGACAATTTTTGACTGCCTATCAAATTCAGAAACTTCATGACCAGCCTGACTTAATCACTGCTTATTTTTTTTCTTTTAAAAAAAGGATGATTTCAGGTGCTGTTCCTAGATTCCTTTTAAATAACAAAAATCCACTTGGCCCATAGAAAAAAAAAAAAGTTAAAATTCCTGAAAACATGCTTTTATGTGAATTGAGTAAACCAATTTCTACCTTCCTAGCAGCAAGGCCAGAAAGATTTCCTTCAGTGGGTCACACTGGGTTTATACAGCTGATGGTTTGGGTTCCTCAGTTTTATTGAACTGCTTGGCATGGGGCCTCAGAGTAAATAATATGAGCACAAATCCCTTGCCTGTATTTTACTTCTCCATTCTGACAAGTGTTTATACTACAGCAACTGTGAATTTGGAGCATGTTCTTTTGGCATCTCTCCTCTGTGGTTTCTACATAAGGAGGTAGAGAGAGAAATATGGCAAGAAAACAGACCCCTGTTTATGACAAGAAATTTATTTTTCAAGGCACTAACATTCAAAAAGCATCACATCCCTTATCAGGAGTTTTTGCCTCCATCAGTAAATTACTCTTTTGTGGGAAAGGAGCTCTTCATCTCTTAGAACAGACTCAATGCTCAGATGTAGTTATGACCATAGGGATCTGTGTCTTCATAAGAAAACAATACTCTGCCAATTAAGTACCATAAAATCATATACAAGAATTTTGGTTGGTGATCTGTTTGGAGCTAGGCAAACTGAAACCATTTCATTCCAATCTCAAGGACATCTTCCACGGTTCCCATGACTGTAAATGATAAGATTATGCATCCTGTGTATTATCCATACAGCCACGCTGTTCACTGTAGCAGTGAGGAAAGAGCCCTTATATGTGTCTAGGGCACCTCAGAATTGAACATGGCTACATTGAAGGGATGCAAGATCAATGAAAACACTGGGGTTCACTACCAAAATCTGCTTTTTTCCCAAATAAAAACTTTGCTCCCACAAGAAGTGGGGAATAAGAATCAGATTTCTGGAAGCATCCCAAAGGAATTCTTCAATACCATTTCCTTTGCTTGTTTATTCATAGCATAAGCATATCTACAGCATGGTAGGAGGCCCCGAGACCATTCTTCCCTGATGACTGAATGAAGTTTATAAAACAAAATAAATTTGCCTGAAACCAGAAACAATATAGTGTTTGATAAGATCACCCATGGTTTGAATGTCAAGGTGTCAGGAAGCAGATCAGCGTATTGCTACTATGAATATACACACTTCTAAAATTAAGCTAATCTGATTCAAGTTTTGCTTACTTAAAATCAACAATGAAGCATGTAGACCAGACAAGGCCTAGGATCTTTTGATAGTAGGTGAAACAGGCAGCTTGGGGAGAATCTTCATTCTGTTTTCTGAAATGAAAAAGTGTCAGAGAGGGGGATGGACCAGCAGTAATCATGCAACCTCAATATGACTATGATCGTTCTCCTTTATTGCTAGTTTCACACAGTTTATATAGAGAGTACATAGCATAAACAACCTTATGATTGGATGACTGACACTCACAACATGTATCAAGCCAGCAGTTAATTGGTTAATTGGTCCACACTGGACAGTACTTACTCAGTTCCCAGATAAGGTGTACTTTGTTTTCATAACTTTACTTGTTTACCACCCTGTTCTCAGGCTCAAGGAGAGAGCAAGGTCACTCTGCAGCCNACTCAGTTCCCAGATAAGATGCACTTTGTTTTCATAACTTTACTTGTTCACCACCCTGTTCTCAGGCTCAAGGAGAGAGCAAGGTCACTCTGCAGCCTGCAGCTAAGGCTTCACTACTTATGCTAACAGTGCTATTCATTGGGTACTCAAAAGTGCTGGGCTGCTCAGGATGTATCCTTTGCTTAGCAGCTATCCTTCCACATTATGGTACTGCTTAGGTTAGTTTATTTTTGGTTTGAGTATCTGAATAAATTTTGACTGTTAACAAATTATATTAATATCCCTTTTTTACCCCAGAAGTGTCCTGTAGGCATAAAACATGTTACAAAGATGAAGCTTTGAGTGGCAGACAGGTTAGCACTGCAGATCAAATCAATGTTGAACTTGGCTAGGATCATTTCACATTGATAATATCAGAGGAGAAAAGTGAAAACCAAGCTACATTTTAACTTGTCCATTGTGCTCATCTACACACAACTGTCATGATTTGTATGCAAGGATGTGTTTCCTATGAAATTCAGTGTAACTGGTATAAGAATCTGCTGCATTCTAGGTATTCCTAGACAAAGATGCAAAATGAGGTTTATTATAACTTTGGAAAAAAGTACTTTTCAGTTGTAAGCACAGCAACAATTACTGTAAGTATGATTTGTCTAGCTTGGAAATATTTAGTACTTCTTTTCAGATGCACTCAGTACCTTACTTTGGCAGTGAGTTCTGTAGCTGGTTTACATATTTCAAGAAGCTACATTTCCATTAATAATATTTATCATCCAGAGAATTTAATGGAAATTTCTCTTTGAGATTTTGAACACAGAAAAATGAAGAATAAGAAGCTCTAACTTCTCTAAATTTAATGTATTTCCATCATAACTCCTTGTATTCATCTCTACTGTAAACAATCATGAAATCTTTTGGTCTCTTTTTATGAAATTTTTATTCCAGGGTGATGATAATTTTCATAACCAATTTTTGATCCCTTTGTGATTCTGTAATAAGCTTCAGGAAGTTCTTTTGTATTTTTTATGGGAAATGGAATAGCAGCATTTTTAACTATTGTCTGGATTTAATCTGATTTGCGGACTCAAAGTATTTCCATCTTCACTACCTACTCATGACATTTTATTCCTTTTTCATCCTGCACATACTTAGCTGGATCTCACAATAGAAGGTAAGATTTATGTCAGATGTTGCCAGTATCTTCAAGTTAGACATCTCCATCTAAGTTGCCATTATTGTCAGAGCAGATTATGTGGATTTACCTTCTGGAATTCCCTAAGATACTAACCTTAAGATGAAAAATAGCGCATGTGTTATCACAAAAGTGGAATTGAGAATAGGAGCTGTTGATGTTTAACTCTTGACAAGTAGAAGAAAACCATTTGAGATATTCAGTAAAGCTTGATTTAATGTTAGCATTCTGCAGATTTCTTTTATCAGTCACAAGGGACCATCTTTTGTCTTTCCTACTCCAAGACATGATCACTTATTTTCTACCAGATGACTTTCTAGGTGTTTGTTATTAAAATCTTCCAATGATAAATGCACAACTTGTCCCTTTTAGACTCATTATGATTCACTTGGAAGTTTTCACCTGTTGTCTGATCTAATCTCCAGTTCTCCATTTTTAAACTTTCCCTCATGGAATGTCCTCAGTTGCTTCAAACAGATTCTGTCTTGACAGCAGTCTTTCAGAAAGTAAAGATACATCTTACATTGTCTCTTACTTAGTCTCTATGATGATCCATTCCAGAAAGAAATGAGCCTTGAATTTCCCTTCATTAAACAAAATTCTGCATTTTCTCAGATTTTTCTGTTGGATATTTAGAAGAAGTTCGGTTATTGGAAATGCCAGTAAAAAAAGCTCTGTTTTAAGGCAGTCAAATGCTGGGTTCTTTCCCAGCCTTAATAAATCTACCCTATCTACTCTTCATTCCCAACAGAGCCAACAAAAATACAGAGACTGTTCTGGTAAACCTGAAATCTGAGAATGATTATCTCCACATACAGCATATTTGAAAACATCAGATATGAGCAAGTATTCCTTGCCATGTCCTTTCTTAATTGTATCTTCCACTGTCTACTTTTGGTGCTGGTAATTATGTGAAAAATTGACTACTTCACTTGATCCTGTATGTGGAATTTTACTTGCGTACCTTTAAAAATATTTCTGCTTTCAAAACTCATAATGTGTGATCTTGTCACTGTGTCAGGCAGATTCTGGATGCTGAAATTTCAAAAACCAGTTTGTGACCATGGGGAGGACCATGCACATTTCAAATTTAGATCATGAAGGAACTGTGGTGAGACTGAACAGAGCAGCCATACTGACTTTATTACAAGGCCAACATAATCTGTACAGTTCAGAATGAATTTGTACAACTGAAAGATGAACAATACAACAATCTGAAAGTAAGTGAGTGACATAATGTTTTTCCTCTGCAGGGGTCGACAGTCTAATACAATGTGGGAAGGGTAATTATTACTATTTCGTAAGTGAGAAAACTGGCCAAGAGCAAAGTAACTAATTTATTGTGTTATTTATCTGTCTTACCTAGAATAAGATTTTGACATGTTTCTGCAGATCATGTAAGTAAATCAGATAAAGCCTTAAAGATTAACCTCCAAGCTTTTTTGAATCTGACAGGTTTCCAGAGCATAGAGACAGCATGTATAACCAGAACTGAGTAACTTCCTAGGCCTTTTCATGAAGATATAAATGTAGAGATCCCAGGATTTCCCTAGGAGCTTTATATCCACTGTTAGGATCAGCATATCCTTTTTCCAGCCATAAAGTCTCACAGAGAATGTATTTTGATGTTTGTCATCACTTAATCCTTCTGTTGCAGCTCAACTGGCCTGTTGCCTGATGCTCTCAGAAAGCTTATCAAACAATTTCTCAAGATGGCTGCAATAAAAACACTTGCTCCCTGGTGGTAAAAGTGAAAGATCTAACGTCTGGCTGTTGGAACAGAACAGTCAAGTATCTTAAGCCTGACTTGTCCTGTGCTACTGCAGATTTGGAGAGCTAAACCTTCAAACAGTACCTCAGAAAGGGGAAAAATATGAAGATATGACTGAGAGCTGGAAGAGAATAACAGATCCTAGAATAAATTACATCACTTTCATTTGCATCAAAAAAGGCATAAATGTCACCTGAGGACAGAATTTAGGTTGTTTTCAGTATTTTATTATCTTTCCTTGATGTCTGTGTAAACTGCCTGCACTTCTGATGCTTTTCCGTAAACCCAGAAGGATTACTGAACACACTGTCTTATAGGATTCTATTAATCTTTGTGTTATTAATTTTTGTCCCTTTCTTTTCAGGACTTAAGAAACAAATAATGATTACTTTTTTCTTTATCTGGAAGTGACCTGATGGTTACTCCTATGATTTTGCAAATCCCACACGATTGAATCAGATGAGCTTGGCAAACATCAAAACTCTTGGCTGTTCAAGGGGCTGACTTGTCCTGTTATGATTTACCACCAGTGATGATGTGAGTGAAAAATCCCTCAAATAGCATTGTCTCAAATCTCCAGTCTTTTGTTAGTCTCAATACTTGTGCTAATAGTTTAATGAAAATTACATTTTATGTATAATTATAGTAATAATATGTACAGTAGAATTAACCCTGAGATTTAAACGTTGCATCTGTATTTCTCTGTTCAGTCCTCAAGGTGAGGAAGGTTGGTGAAAAAACAGCAATTTGAATTCCAGTTTTGAAAAGACCAATGCTTTCTTCACTCTACATCTGAGGAAATTCCACTGAAAAGATATTCCCACCTTCTCCAGGATAAAACTTTGTTATTACTCTTGTACTAATATGAAGCATCCCCAGAGCCTTCCTTCAAAGAAAAAAAGGCTGTGTGTAAAGATTTGTTCCCTACTGGGAACAATTATTTAGTTTTCTTTATGTTACTTATTCATACTGGCATATACACATGCTAGCTCTCTCTGATATATTTGGGATGATACTGGAGAAGTATCTCTACAGTATTTAAAATGTGACTGAAGATAATGACTTCCAAGAGGGAGTTATATGGAAATCTAGTCATTCGGTGACAGGAGCAACAGAAACATGGCAATATTGAATGCAGCTGTGAAAATCCCAGAACCCAAACTTCTTTCTGATCCTCAGCTCTTGGATCTTCCTCTTTAAAAAAATCATAGAATCACAGAATACTTTGGGTTGGAA
The DNA here is from genome assembly GCA_013400935.1 of Turnix velox. NCBI lineage: Eukaryota > Metazoa > Chordata > Aves > Charadriiformes > Turnicidae > Turnix > Turnix velox. The sequence continues at coordinate 160,908 of VZTY01029272.1, forward strand.
GGGACCTTAAAGATCATCGAGTTCCAACCCCCCTGCCTTAGGCAGGGACACCTCCCNAGTGCCAAGTAGAGGGGCAAAATCACCTCTCTGGACTGGCTGGTCACACTCCTCCTGATGCAACCCAGGATTTGGTTGGCCTTGGCTGCGAGTGCACACTGGTGGCTCCAACTCTGTGTCAGTCTTGGAGAAGATTTCTCTTGAATGGTGCGAGGGTTTAAATTAACTTCTGCTCAGTGGAGTGAAATGGGTAGAGCAATAAATTGCTTAATGTATGCAAGGCAGAAGGTAAGAAAAACACTGCAACTATAACATCAGTAAGCATTTTAAAGTGGTAGGGAAACCTTAGATTTCTCTCTACATACAGCCTTCATAAAAGGAATTAGTTTTTAATATATGCATTATCCTGGAATTATTCTAGAGACTCTCAAGTACTTTTTTTCAGTGGGAGCTTTATTAAAGATCAAGTGCTATTACAAATAAATGTGAAGTCAGTCAGGAATGACTAAGACTAAATACTAAGCTTCCTGTAGAAATAGGGCAAATTCAATTCAAGGACATGAGGAATGATTTTCTTCTGAAAAAATCTTTAGGTTTGGAATACTGTTTATTATTTCATTGGTCATGTGTCAGATCACATTCTTCAGGTTGTGTTCTCCTGTTCTGTTCACAGTAATTTAAAAGAGAAATTTCTCAACCAAAACATCTGAGCAGATAGGCTTTGGAATTTTAGCGTGGATTAGCTGCTGTAATAAAAGTAATTTGAAATGGTGTTAATAATATACTGGATCAGTTATTTTTGAAGTAATAGAAGGGAAAAAGGGAACAACACTTAATTTTTTATGATTGAACAAACGATGCAAGTTTTCCTCTTTCTTTAATTGATACAGGAAAATAAAATGGGCTGCCTCTTCTGCTGGTGTCAGTAGGTATGAATCTGATCTTAATAAGAGATAAGGATTTTATTTCAAATTGAGTATTTGTCCTGGCTAATTATTTTCATGCCATACCAATGCAAAAGCCCACCCTACAATTATTGGTCTATGAGCAAAGTTTTTGCAGCAGTGAGTAACTAGTTAAATAAATAATCTGACTACACTTAGGCTAACTGCTTGTCCTGAGTAGATGCAAACTAAACAAAGAACCTTGCACTAGCCTTTACTAAATGAATCTGGTGACAGATGCAGAAAATAATTGTATTGAGACTTTTTTAAATTCAGCTTGCATGCTACTGAAAGAACTACTTGCTGATGAATTTATATCCAGTAGCATCATCTGCAATATTAGGACATCAACAGCACATGAGGTCTTTCTGACAGCTGTTCTGGCTGTTTTGAATCTTGATCAGGAATTTTTGCCATAGAGCTATAATAGCATTAACTGCATACTCCCCTTTGCAAACACTATTTAGTTAAGCCATACCCTTTTGAAACAACAGAAACTGGAAACTCTGCCTTGTAAAGGCAAGATGATCAGAAAAGGAAGAAACAAATGAAAGCAGCCCATGAGAGCTATAACTCTGGAAGATGATTAGCCAGTATTGTGTTTTTGACCTATCCAGATCTTAAAGCTGTGTTGACCTGTTACCAAAGACATTAAAGTCCACAAAAAATTCTGCACTGATGTCTGCCTTAGTGGTAATTGTCTCTGATGATTTTTCTCCTTCATCTGGTTGTGTTTTGTTCAACTTGAAAATCACTTTGATACCTTTGGGCTTTTTGCACAAAGTTTGATCACAAACTGATGTTTTAGGAATAACATAATTATCTTGACTTAATTTTTGTGTTAGACAATCCATTTCCTGGAGAAGTAAGGTTCTGTGTTGACAGCAGTTTTTTTTAAAGCCTTTCACTATTGGGATCCACCTCATTAGCTGTTGTAGTTGAGTTAAGTTGAGCTTCAGCTTACTATTTTGGATTATTATGCAGTAAATGTAGATAGTAACTCATATATTGTGCCTCTTCTTGTTAAGTAGCTCAAGTAGTGCCTATAAATCTCAGTAGGCAAACTTTTAAGACATTGTAAAATGGGTTTTTGACATGAAAGGTTTTTTTTCCTGAGGTTTGTTAAGTTTGGAGATTGAGTTATAATAGACTTTTAATGGCAGCTTTATGAGGCCTGATATATTTTTGTTGTTTTAATGAATAAAATATGATCACTGAACATCAACTAGCAGAACATTTTGAATCTGTAAATAGGCTCTGTAGAAGAACTGAAATTGTTCAAACAGAAAAGAGGAAGATGACATCACATGAAATGCAGTTTGGGAGGAGCCTTGAATGGGAAATTGGAGGAGTATAAGAGTTTTGCTAAACTTTTATCTGCAGTGTTGAAGTCTTTAAAGACCCTATATGGCAGAGGCAGAAGAGTTTATATGAGATCAGTCTGCACCTTGTAATACCTCCATGTGATATCTAACGACAGACCTCATACTGTTACAAGTAATTTCAGGGAAATTGCCTATGTGTTTAGAAGGGAAATTATTTCCATTTTAATAAGATTATTTCCATCTCTAATCCAATATGAGTTGTAGACAATATTTTTGTTCTTCTAAACCCCTATCATCTTTTCTTGGTGATGTTTTCACATCCTTGTACAGTGGAAAATTTGAAATTCCCCTCTTCTCCCAATACATTGGGTCTCTTTGTCATTGAGTGGGAGAAATGACTGTTAAATATGATTTTTTGTATTTGAATGCTCTAGATAGTGGTATATCTAATTAATCTCCACACACTTCTTTAGGATCATAGCTTAAACTTCTCTTTGGGATCACAATCACACTTCCATCATACACTGGAAGGTTGTAACAAGGTTGCCCTCAACAGCCTGCATACAGAGATGGAGATATTTAAAAGATGTGTAACCATGGTACTTGGAGTCTTAGACTTTAGTGGTGGACTTGGCAGCATTAGGCTAATGATTGGATCTAATAATCTTGAAAGTCTTTCCAATCTAAATGATTCTATGATTTTATGGTTTTGTGAGGTTTGATAGAACTTACATCTGGCAAGCTAATGTCTTCCTTTCCCCCCATATAGGTTCTTAGAAATAAGAAAGAATATAATTTGATTCCCAGGATCTGCAATATCTTCTTCTTTCAAATGATGGTAAGATCTTTCTGACCAATATGCAGTATTATTTCCTTTCTTCTAGAAGATAATCACCTTATTTGAACTCACAGATAGGGGTTAGACAGTCAACAGCTGAAATATAAAGGAGGAGAGGTCAATTTTTCGCATACTGGGAAGTCTTTGAATACATAATACACACTTTAGTGTGGATATCCATCTTTTCATTGCCTTTGCTACATTTCATGTTTGCATTGTTGTAACTGAGTTTCATCATCTTCCCCCTAAATATCACTTTGATCTGCACTGTCCGAGCAGTCTGAGCTAGGTTTTGATCCCTTTGGACTCAGGAGGACATTGTTACTAAAGGTCACCTCAATAGTTCTCTCAATTAAACATACTCATGTTGATTTTTCTGCTTTATGATCTCCCTTAAAGATGACCAGTAATTTCTTACTGCAACCCTTTAAGTTTTTATTAGTGAACCACTTTAAATCCCTTTTTTTATCCTTAGAGGCAACTTCATTCAATTTTTCTTCCTAGAACTCTCATTACTAATGACCTTCGGATCAACCTCTTTTCATTTTCTCTTCCTCTGTTGCAGTAATATTTTGGAGTCAAATATGTTATGGAAGCTGATAAAGCAGCAAAGAAATTATTCATCTTCTAGTGCAAGGACTTTTTTTTCTGCTCTGCAGCAAGAATTTCCTTGAATTAAAAGAAAAGGTCAGAATTCAGTGAACAACAGGCAATGACAATGCAGTGAATAATGAATCTTCGTGCACACCCAAAGTGCATTTGACTGGGACTTAAAGAGGAGAAAAGAATTTGGAGAGATACAGTTGGGTTTTTTGGACGACCATTGCTCTAGACATAAGTGACTAAGAGCTAACATCCTACATGTATTACTCTTTTGTCTGCATTCTGTCCCAGATTTCCAATACTTTTTAGCCTCAGTAACTTTTTACTCCTTTAGTCCCATCTCAGATGTTCTTCTCTCTCTCTAGCAGAGTCTTTGCCTGAAAATGTTTTTTAATTGGAGGCCTTTGACTTTTAAAAATGGTGGTAGAAGGGAATATGCCAGGTAAATGGTATGTACAACATGTATGTATAAGCTTTTTGAGGAGGAGCCTCTCTGGAGATAACTGAAAACTTTACATGGATGCAAAAATACTCATGCCCATACCCCTTCTACTCCTTATTCCAGAAAAAAACAGCTCTGAATAAAGCCAAGCACACTGAACTGGGGAAGAACAAGAGAAAAAGAGGAAAGAAATTTAGTGACTTCACTTAGCACAAGAAATGCCTGGCTGATTTAGAGATTTTACTTGTTATTTTTATTACAGTAATTTAGGGTGAGGAAGGGATAAGAGCAAGGAAGAACTCTGAGGGTGAACAAGCATAGCAACTTCTGTATCATAAAGCTGTTCAGAGTCCTGAAGATGACATAGCTCAGCTCTCATACTCCTCCAAAGGCTTGCCCTTGATAGTTGTGAGAGAAGCTTGCTGATTTACTCAGCAAAGAATTATTTGGATGAAATTCTGGTGCCACTGCTGCAGCACAAAAACAAATGATGAAGGTTTACAAAGCTTTTAATTCTTACCCTGACAAGGAGACACTACACTCTGGGGACGAGAACATTACCTAGAGATTTCAGTGTTGGGTTTCTCTGTGCTACAAAATCCTTTGCACATACAGGCAATTAGCAAGAGGAGATTATTACGAAGGTTATCGAGGATCTAGTTAAAGTCCTAATTTGCTTTGGCAAAATTGCAAATGGATAGAAAGACACAGATCAGTCTGTTCTATGCAGTCTAGCAAAAAAATCTAGCTGGGAGATAGGAGTGAGTGCTAATAACCAGAAGTCTTTGTACAGCAGTGAAGCAAGGAGATGTACAAAGCACAGGTCCAAAGGAACCTGATGGAGGGAGGATGTTCTGGATTTAAATAAGAAAATGTACTCACAGATTTTAGAAAAAATGATAGACTAAAGATCCAGAGTTTATCTGCATGGGATTTAATGCCTGCGTATCCTACGTGGCTCATGCAGCCTCAAACATTGCTTTTAGACTTTTGGCTTCCACTCATTTATAGATGTAAATATTACTGAAGCTGACAGGTGCTTACACTCAGTGGCTGTTACTTGGGAGATTTTAGGCATTGACTTTATCTACATAAAGGGATGAGCTAGACCAATTTAAACAAGTGTGGACTTTCCTTGTGTCTTTACATCCAGATTCATGTGTCAAAGTCTGAATGCTGCTAAGAAGAATTTCATCATACTGTACCAACCACTTAAGAAAATGATGCCCCTTTGCCAAGAACTTGCTGGGTAATTTTTGACAAGGAAGTAGCATATATTCTAATACTTTAGATGTACCTTAGTGCCTTAGGACACAGTCAGGACTTTTGTAACTATTTTTGGAAATTCCTTTGTAATAGGTGCATGTCTCTACTGAGAGTGCTTTGAAGGGCATTGCATGCAGTTCAGGTGCGAAAAAGCATTAAAATAAAATTCTCAACGTGCATTCTCCAAAATGGAGAGTGAAAACAGGTAAAACTTACTACTCTGTAAGCATAGGAACTTCATCATGATGCTCAAGGTTTAGGCAAAAGTATTCAACATTTTAAATCAAAAGGAATCTATATCAAGTCAATGTAAGGGTAATGAAGGCAATGAACTTATTAGGCACTAAAGAACTTCATGACACTGTAGACTGAATTATCTCCTGAGACATTAATGACAATTATGAATGGTCAAACAATCTTTTAATAAACTTCTCAAAGGCCTTCTGTAAGAGAATTGTACAAAAAGAAGCTATCTATTTGAATAGATGCCTAATTGTTTATTATCATTATCCTATTCAGGCCTTGACAGAATATATCTCCTTATCTCTTATTTGGCATGGAGAAATATATTCTTGTTTGCAACTGATTTGTTTGCATATGAGATAAAAAATTCCAGAAGAAGGAAAAATAAAAGGAAAAAGACTGCTCCTTGTTCCTCATGACATTCAAGAACTTGCAGTTGCTCTGATTGACAGGTATTCACCACAGGTTATCTGGATGTTCTTTAATCTTATCAGGATTTTCAATCTATCAGGATTATGTAGGCAATAACAGGTCACTATATCTCATATACGGATCTAGCCAAAGGGTTACATAATCTGTACCATACCTCATTCAAATGAAAGAGGAGATTTTTAAAATGCACCTCTAAAATAATTAAGTGAACCTATTAAATCTGGCCTGGCCCAAATACCAATCAATTTTGAACATGGATATTGTCCAACCAACTCTTACTGGGGCAGAAAATTCCCCTTTCCTTCTTTGGTGCTTTTGAAACATTCAGATCCAATCCTTGAAATGGCAACTAGCAACTGGAACATTTAACTAATAAATCAAAATAACAAAAAGCTAAGAGAAAATATCTGAATACCTAATTTGGGGGGAAATTGCAAGGTTAAATGCTTTCCTGGCTTTTGGATATTGTTCTGTGCACATTAGAAATTCAGATAGATTTCTGGGATGTTGGTAAGGCAGTGATCCTAGGACACAATTTATAATCTGTCACAGTACAAAAATCTTTGAAGGAAAAGAGAAACTCTCTGGAAAAATCAGTATATATATATATATAAAAATTGAGATCCGGTGAAACTTAGTGAAAATGGAAGATGTGTGATGGAACTGACTGAAGTAAAACCTCAGGTTTCACTGAAACATAAATGACAAATTGTTCAAAAATAATTTGTGTGTCTTGTAAGACTCAAAGAACTTCTGAACTTACAATCATAAAGATAACAGAAGTACAGGAAATGTCTTATTCACCAGAAAGCCATATAAATAGTATTATGGTGAATGCAGTAAGATAGTAACAAGACAGCAATAGAAATAACAATTTTGTTCAAAAAAATCTGATCAAACACAGTGGAAAAAAAAAAGTAACTGGAAATTGTACTACTTTTAACTCATCATTCTTTGAAAATGAACTTTTACTACATTAAAGTTAGAAAGATAACTTCAGGACAGAGCCCAGAACCTCTTTTCATTGGGTGTCCAGTGACAGGACAGAGGCAATGGGTACAAACTGAGTCACAGGAACTCCATCTGAACATCAGGAAGACCTTGACTGTGCGGACATCAGAGTACCAGCACAAGTTGCCCAGGAAGGTTATGGAGTCTCCATCCTTGGTGATATAAAAAATTTGCCTTCATAAAATCTTGGCAACTGGCTCTCAATGCTCCTGCTTGAGCAGGCCAGTTGGATCAGCTGATCTCCAGAGAATCCTTCCAATCTCAGCTATTCAGTGTTTATTTTTTTGAATCAGCATTTTAAACAAATGCAGAACAGCAAACCCTCTACATTTATGTTCTGAATATAAGTGGATGGGAATAATAAGTGTTTATAATTTCTAAAAAATGTTTGCTAGGAAAAATACAGGTAACTGTGTTTTGTTAATATCTGCAAAAACTTTTCTCCATCTCCATCTCTTTCTTGCAAAATTTTGAGCAGCAGTGATGCTAATTGCATATGCTCAATTCTTAAAAAATATTGAATAGTTTGGGTCTTGGAGAAAATAATATTATGTAATTTCCAGATATGGTATGAATTTTCAGAATTAATCTGATAACTGCTACTTAGTGCAGGACACTACAAGACCAATCATTCAAAAGAGAATGTAGATACACTTTGTTTAAGAAGACTCCTTTGCATATGTTGAAATGACAAAATCAGATTTAAAAAATCCTGTTATTGAAAAAGAAACTCAATTTAAAGCTCAAGGTCATTGTGATTGACAGGATGCTGGAAAGCCTCTGACACTAAAGGATTTGACAGCCTTTCAAACACATGTATCAGATGATGGTTTTCTTTCTAAATTAGAAATATGCTGTTAGTAATCCAGTAGGGTCAGGCTATATTGCTTTTCAGAGTTTAGATGCTTCTCACTTCTCATCAGCTTATCTTTGACATTGTGTTTTGGTGCAGCTCCTGCTGAATCTTAAACATGTCTCAACTCCTACCCTGCACATCCACCTTCTTTGAGGTCTGTAGTAGTTTTCTGACCCCTGCATTAGATAACAGATTGGCAATGGTTTACATGAGACATTTGCAAATCCAGAAGCCCAGGAGACTCAGCAAGTTCAGCAGATAAATTCATTCTGGGAAATTATCAGCATTTTGTGTAGTTCTAAGTCATGGGAAGAAAGAAAATTGTTGCAGGTATTTTCCTGTGTCATTCCAAACATGAGGTAACTTGTGTTGGATAATTTTCCTTTTCTTGTTTCTCTACTAGACATCTTCAGCAGAGAGAGTGCAAGTTTGCAGAGATACCAAGTAAAAACTTGCTGGCAGTGCCCTGAGTACGCTGTCAGTGATTTCAGAATTTTGACATACTTTAGTTCTTGCTCTCTCAGTCAAGTAGGGAATTTTGTCTGGTCAGGATATAGATATCCAAACAAAGGTTTTGTTACAGAATATTTTTTTTCCTAATAAAGTTTCATTAAATGATTGGCTTTCATTCCTATTAATTCTCCTTTCTGAAATTTAGGATTTCTTACAGAAATAAGCACTACACTAAACAGAATAGTGTAAAACTTTCACAAATAACATTTAGGGTTATTACAGGACTGACGAATTGTGTGTTGATCACATACTTAAGATGTTTATATATTGCATGTCCTGAGAAATCTTCTTAGGGAAAGAAAAAGCATGGGCTCATGTTACACACCAATAAAGGATGATGCCTCAGGAGCTGGAACTGCTGAGTGAGTGCTTTGACTCACATTGAATATCTTACTCAATTTCAAGTAGATCAGTCTCACAGAATACAAATAATCTGTTAATATGCTGGACATTATAACTGCAGAAATAGATGCGGCCTCTTTCCATCTTAGACATTTGAACTCTTACTACCTCAAGCACTAAAGGGAAAATATCCACTTGTGCACATAAGGATTTCCAAATGTGTAAAAGGTCCTCACACATTGTCATGGTCCTGGGTGACATTTAGGCTTAGAAGGTAAATTTTGATCTGATTGTGTTGTAAATTTTTGGATTTTTCACTCACTCCTACATGAAGAGTCCCAAAGCAGAATTCATTGACACAGGATAGGGACACACTATACCTACCAAAATCTCTACAGCTGGACCAACAGAGAAGGCAGAGCTTCCTGATTCCACACTCCTCAAGGCAATGAAGCTGCATGGTGTATAGGACCCTCAGGTTGGCTTTGGCTGGTCTACAGTATCCTGATCCCGCAGCACAGAAGACTACATGATGTTTTCAAAGGAAATGATAGCAGGAGAGCTTGGATGAGTGCTAAAAATTCAAAACTGCCTTCCTGGAAAATTTTACTCCAGAATACAGAAACCTCTGAACGTTTTCAGCTCAAAAGGTTGCTTGTACTGTAATATGAGTTCCCAATTTAGCTCTCTGTTAGCATCATATCAATGAATATGTGACATTCTGGATTAAGGTGTTCCAGATTTGTCATTTAATTATTCTTCCATGCCTTTTTTCTTTCTTTTTTTTTTTCCCCTGAACACATATAAGTCTTAAAGAAACATTATGCGGTCATCTAGGCCTGCTGTCACCACCAAGGTAAAAGGGAGAAGAGATAGATCTACTTTTGAAGTGTTTGCAAAGTCTGTTTTAAACTTTCCAGAAATGCTTTCACCCTCCTCAGACTGTTAAAGATCCTTTGCTATTATTGTACTTTTTTTTTTTTTCTTTTTTTACCACCTTAGCCTTTACTGGTTAAACTAATTTGTTTCACTCCCTTTCTCCTTGGGAAAAGTGAAGATTTTATCTCTGCCTACATAGGCTCAATTATCAGCAGAGGAAATTAGGTTGCTTTAACATAATTTGTTCTTGACAGTTCCATGTTGGACATATTTCCATGGCCAACAGCATGACCATGATGCCATGATCTTGTGATCAGGTAAGTACATATAAAAAATTTAATAATTTAGTTCCATTATTTTCAAAAAATAAGTTTAGGGAATTTAAGGTACTTCTGATTGCTTTTCTAATGCTGTTTTCTTTTTTACTGACTCAGATGTCTTGGATGTAGGGAGAGAAAAGGTTCTGAAAGTCCTATATATCTAGTACCTGGGATGAAGGATCCTTTTGGAGATCAGTTGCTGTGCGAGTCTTATTTCTCATGGAGGCAAAATCAGGCTGTGTCAGGAAAGGTATAAATCTTTGAGACAGCTGCAGAAATGACTCATACGTCTGAAGATAAAATGTGTGAAATATTTGAACTCAAATTAAAGAGCATAAGAAAGGTATAAATAACAATAAAGCTGTGAAACTATTTCTTTTGGTTATCATAAAACACTTCTGGCTATCATTTAATGGCAACTGGTGAGAAACATTATTGCTTTTGTAGAGGAATAAGGTACTAAAAGATATTAATCATCTCTTATGACCTTTTGAAAGTAGATTTTACAAACTGACAAACCAGACTGCTATTTTTCTGTACTTAATATCAAATGGCTTTCTTTGACCTCTGTGTGTAGCTCAGTTGGGAGTGCATCAGACACCTAATCTGAGGGCCAAGTGCTCAAGTCACTGTCCAGGCATGAGGCTTGTCAGAGTTGGGCTGATGGTTCAACTTGATGACCTGAAAAGACCCTTCCAACCTAGATGATTAGTTGTCTTAGAAAGTGACAAGTGCTACACACTCCATGTAAGAGACACCCCTAGAGTTGCTCATCCTGTTCAGAATCTGTTCTTAGGTTGGATTATAAGTAAAATCTCTATTAAACAAAGCTACTAAATGAAGCTTCTCCAACACTTTATTTCTCCATCTATTTTTTTGTTCAATGGGCAGTCACTTCTGCTCTGCTTTGGAGTTGAGTTTCACTGACTTTAGTATTTCTTATAGGATTTCTTTTTCTTGGGCTAGCTCTTCAATACATAATTGAATAGACATGGAGGAATGAAGACAGAAAACTAAAGTTTATTCCAGAAAACCAGAACACATGCCTTTTACAACTAGCTGGCATTGGAAGAATGCTTAATTGCCCTCCTAACAATCTCTTAACTTTTTTTTTATTATGAGATTGGTGGAACACCATCCTAGGTTGCCCAGAGAAATATTAGATTCACCATCCCTGTAAACATCCAGAGTAAGAATGGATATGGCTCTTAGCAGCTTGATGTAGTTGAAGGGAAGGTTGGACTAGGTGATATTTAAAGGTCCCTTTGAACCTGAAATATTTTTCCTTGGATTTCATTTACATTGAGAACTTCAGGGCTGAACTCTTTAGTTGGAAACATGCAAATGGGCTTTGTGTCGGGGGGAAATTTTCCTTTTGTATTTTCTGAATCTTGTAAAGCCACAAAAAGATAACTTCTGGCCTTAGCGTAGTCATTTTCTTTGATATCTAGAGTTATGCTTCTGAGAGCAGCTGCCAAATCTTCACTCTGAATTGAGTTCCATCTTTGCCAGACTCAGATGCAAATTGCAATGGACTCTTCTTATCCACCTTCTTAAAGCTTTTTGAGCATATTTGCATAGGTTAGAAGAGACTCTTTTCAAGAAATGTAAAAAAAATCAGATAGAATAAAAATGAAAGGTAAAGCAAACAGATGACCTTAAAGACATTTTTTTTAATCTTTTGAGAATCTTGGTCTAAGTCCCTTAAGTTTTGCAGAAGATGCACAAACAAATTGTTTGATCTCTAATTGTGAAAGTGTTCTGAACTCCCAGTGAAGTAGGTGTTTTGCCCTTTTTGTGGATGGAATATAAAGGTTTAATAAGTCTGCCTTTCTGAGTCATTCTAATCCTATTATCTGTCGATCCTCTTGGTGTACACATGCTTTGTCCTCAGATGCTGGACTGATTTTATTTTCCACTTACATTACCTTTGCTACTTTCACACTGAGCTGAGCAATGCAGTAAAATTCCAGTGATCTGGCCTTCTTAAAGCTGACCACAATACAAGTTGCAGGGGTTTTTTTACAGTGGCAGAGCTACCACAAAGGCTACCACATCCCCCAGCACAGCTGAGGTTATTCTTACATTTTGAATACAAAGTGGTGACTGTGGAAGGTGCAAGATACAGCACCATCTGCACATGAAATGATCTCACCCTTGCTCTGTTTTCACTCTAATACTTGTTCTGTTTATTCGGTGATCTGCTTGCTTGACAAAGTAGAAAAGTAACAATGGAAAAACCTATGTATTTACTGTTGTGTACTGAAAAATAACACTTCTTGCTATTACTTGTCAAACTTCAAATTTGCTCCTATTATCATTGGGTATTTCCATTGTTAGAAAATGATATTAATGATATATTTTGTTTGATGGGGATATTTCAGGACTATTTCAGTGCTTAATTCCCCTCCTAACAATATCACAACTTTTCTCATCAAATAATAAATCATACAAATAATAATCAAATAATATTCTTGAACACTTGAGTACTATGATAATGAGAAGCATGTCTAAATAGAAAAGCTAAATGAGACATTCCTCTGGAAATCAACATGTGTAACATCCTCAGGTGGCAAGTTTGCAATTAACATAGGAGCTCAGAGATCAATTACACACATAGTTTTTGCTTTCTGGTAATTAATCATCATGCCATTGAACTTTTAAAGTACATTATGTGATATTACTAATTAGAAATGTCAGAGGAAGCTAGATAACTTCTTGTTACTTTGTAGAAAAGCCTGTGAAAGCTCCAGGGCTGCTTCAGTTTGTAAATCAGCTTGAGAAATGGGGAAATAAGGGTCTTTATTTCTTTCTGTTGCATAATGAATGCCAGGACATGTTTTCATTATCAGTGAATGTTCATTTTCTGGGTATCATCTATTATTTCTGTGCTGGTTTCGATATGTATAAAATTCTGCAGATATGACTTTCAGTGTGTTTCGCTTGCATCTCGTGCAGTCTAAAATATATGTCCACCATGTGTATGATTTTGTGAAGAAAACTTTCTCCTTTGTTTTAAGCTTTTCTACAGTGTTCACTTGGCCTAAGTCCCAAATAAATTAATAACAACAGGATATCTAACATATTAATAATGATCAAAAGAGGATGAATCATCTTTTTCAAACAAATCTTCATTCACAACATTTTATTTAATGGCAATGTTGTTTTCCCTAAAACTCAACAGCACTGAATTCCTCTGGCTTTTTATTTAGAAACCCTATTTTCCAAAAACATTCATCACTCCCATTGCCTTTTATAAAACTTGAATTATCCATATATCTCTGCAGTTGTAGTATCTGAACTAGTGACTGGGACATTTTCATGTTCTCCATGTATGTTACAGTGATTGCAATTCATTAGGGATCCCAGTAAGAAGTGTGAGTTCTCCTGGTTAGGCTGATTCATGGTTTCTTTAAATAATGCTACTTTCCTCGTACATGTTCTACAGAATTTTGTGGCAAGGAATTTTTCATCTAGTTTCCATGCAGTTGATCATTCCCATTTAAAAGTAGTATAATGTAATTTCCTGTATTGAACTGGATCCTATTTATTTCAGGCAATATCTTTAATTTGTTCAGATAATTTTGAATGTTATGCCTATCTTTCACCATTCTCCTGGGATCTGCAAGATCTGCTACTTTATTATCTTTTGTAAACACTTTTTGCAAACCCTAATGGGATGCTCTTTCAGTCCTTCGTTATTCTCAAATGACAGAAACATTCTGATTTCCAACCCAAATATATTACTGGTCATGTTTATTCTTGTTCCAACTCATCTTAATTTCACAAAGGATTTCATTTTTACTAAATGCATTTATGGATGACAATCAGGTCTTTCATTCAGCTTACCACTTTCATGGACTAGATAAACAACATTTTTTTGGTTTCTTCCCATGGTGGAGTTTCAATTCTCTCCCTTCTCCCAACAGTTCTGTAAACCTCCTCCAGCTTGACTTTCTTTTTCTTGTTCTTGAGAGATCAACTGCTGAAATCCAGCAGCTTCTTCCTGTATTTTCAGTTGCATTCAACAATCAAATGTAACTTATTACATACTTGTACATCCATTCTGGAATATCTATGCCTATTAAAAAGAAATCAAATAAATTATTCTCTATCTCATGGAGTTAATTAAGGTAGATGAATTCTCTCTAACTTCTCTTTGCAGACTCAGTAGATAGCTGGATATAACACTTTGGATTCCACACAGAATTCTGTTGGGTTAGGATAGGTAGTATTTTACATGGAAGAATAGGCCAGAATGGAATCTTGGAATCCTCCTCTGCTAACTTCAGCAAACACGTAGCATAATCCTCCTAACAGACTTTTAGAGATCAGTAATATGTGTGTGGGCTTACAAACTTCAGTAGGTGAAAGAAATGAGGCAATCGCAGAACAAGAATCCAAATGCTCAAGATTGCTATTGCTTTCATGGATATTGATCTAAGCATGTTCCCTCTGGGTTGGCTGCTGTCAGACTAACAGAAAAGAAATACTAACAAAGCTTCTTTAAGTCATGGTGTTATCATTTAATGATCTTTCCCTTTGTTCAGGTAAACCATTCTTTAGGTCCTGCATTTTAAATGAGAGCCAGAAACAGAATGAAGCTGACCGATGAATCCCATACAGAGAAATATATAGCTTGTATTTTCATTTCTGGTTTCTTCACTTGTGGTATAGGCAATATTAAAATGAAATTGAAGGATCCTCTGAACTTCCCTGCTATTCTTGAATACACAGTCTGAGTTTTCCTTCTTCTGGAACCCTTTGTTGAGAGAAAATAAAGCAGTTTAACAGAAGAGAATACTCTCAGAGGAAGAACCACTCTTAGAAAGTGCCTATTTTAAATTGATACTAATGAAATTTGTGAAAACATCCAAAATTATCTCAGCCCTTCCTTTCAGGGAAAAGTATCGAGGTGGAGAAGACACACTTCACCTACAGGGAAGCTATATAAAGCTGGAAAGGTTAAATAGATTGGTACAAATTCCTTGTGAGAAAGAGAATCATCAGCTGCAAAAGTCACCATCTTGCCACTTTGCTTTGCTCCTTATTGTTCTTTATTAAAAACAAAATAACCTAATTTCTACCAAAAATGAGTAATGAACTTCCAGTCCTGGCTCAACTTCTCTTTCAGGTGTGACAGGATTCCTGGTAGTTCTTCTTCATATTTGTATAATGTATAATGTCTAATGATTTAATATTTTTACTATTTAAAAAAAAGCCTTAAAAAATGGATGATCTTATTAAAATTCCTAAATTCTGAAAGAAAAGAAAATTCAAATGAAATAAAGACAGAAACTATAAGTACAACTAAAAAAAACAGTAAAAAGATAATTAAATGTATTCTAATCCAAAATTAAGCAAAATAAAACCAATAAAATTGAGCTAAGGAATAATTTAGAAAGAAAAGAAATTAAAGTTTAAAAAAGTGTTAAATGAGATTTACAGTAGAATCTGGTAATAACTGTGAAAATAAAAGTAGTGATTGATAGGTTCTTGGACTTTTTCCTTTTTGGTTTGGTTTTTTTGTGGAGAGTCTGGATTATTATTGGGAATCTTCAGCCTCCTTGATGAGGATGCAGCAGTAGTATAGTTGGTATATTAAACATGGCATTACTGTGAGGCTTTTTATATGAGTAAGCTATTTTCTATAGAAACAAAGAAAAATGATGGCAAGTGTTTCACTTCATAAAAAGATATGGGCTTATGTCCAAGCAATTTATCTGATCCTGCTGAAAGGGTCTCCAACCTTATCAGAAGTTTAGGTGCCTATTTAAAAAGGTCCTGGCAAGCACTCTCAATTCTAAATTTGGAAGGATATTTAAGGAGAAACAGTCTTATTTGATTTAAGGATACAGTCTTTTTGGAAAATACTGTAAAAAATTCTTATTTTTCTAAACAGCCCAGCTGTTCCAGTCTGACTGTTGATGACACTGGCAAATCCTTCTTTCTTGGACTATCTGCAGATGTGCTTTGTACCAATGATGTATTTTTGAACCATTGTTTGAATTCAGAGTTTTCTCAATTACAAAAAACTGTGAAGTCCATTATCAAGGAAAGAAGGGTTATTCTCCATCTACTGCAAGATTTGATTCAGCTCCCATCCATATTCTGGATTCACATGTATTTACCACTTTACAGTAGTTTGGCAATGTAGTTCTTTGCCAGTTGAGGTTCTGATGCTCTTTATGTCGAAGATGGACCTTAGTCATCTTTTTGTTGGGAAAAACAAAGATTTGTTCTTGTCCCAAAAAACTCACACAAGACAAAGAACGTGTTGCAAAATTATTATTTTTATTACAGGAACAGTAGAAGAAAATATGCAGTTTTGCTGTAATAAACTATAATTTTAATGTAGCAATGGATTCACCCTGTTGAGTTTGCTTCCTCCTTCTCTAGGCATTTTGAGAGCTGGATTTAGAGGACTGCTATGTGACTGTGGATATTTAGAGAGTACTGCTTGGGGGCAGCGTGGGAGAAAGCATGAGAACTGCTGGAAATTTTGAAGAGCTGGTTTGCAAGAGGGCAGACGACCTTTAGAAGCCAATCCCACCTATGACTAATCATCTGTGACTCATCTCAGGCTTACTTTCTTTTATTAAGGCTTTTCTAAGCTCTGCATCCTAGGAAACATATAAGCAATATACAAGTACAATTAAGTCAGAGCAGTTCACAGGCCTACAGGTTATTTCAAGAAATAACAGCATTAATTCTCCTAAGTGCTGGTATACAGAAATAGCAAAGGAAGATGAATAACTTCAAGAGGTGCACAGCCCCAGGTATAATGGCATCATGTCACTTCAAAAAAGCCCTGCTATTCTAGTGCCAAACTTTCTTTCTCCCCAGTGGACACTTTTCAGGTGACTTTTAGGCTGCACAACACTTGTTGTTGGCACTATTACTCATAAATCATTCTTTAGATCTGAGAATGGGGACTGAAGGAGGCATGGAGACTCAAGACTGCAGTTTTTGTTCTTACCCAACAAGTTTGACTGATAGTCACTTTATTTTTCCTGTCTTCTTCCTACAAAATCATGTTTGAAAGTCCATCTAGTAGTTTTTATAGTTTGTCTGGTTTCCAAATCTTTAGACTATCTCATGCTATAATTCCAAACTTCTGATTCTTGAGCATGCAGAATAAGATCTATTTAATAAAAAAGCAGCTTTTTCTTTGTCCCTGTGCACAGAAAACTCTCCCCAGATTCAGCAATTCCTTTACAGTTCAGTCCAGTGACAACATTTAAAAATGTCCAAAGTGTAATAAGCACACAGAAAAGTAATCTGTGCTCTTTAGAAGATGTGTGACACTTGCCAACCTTTATAGATTGCTGCAACCTGCCATCTCCAGCACCTTTTCCTTGTTTAATCTCTATTTTCCTTTATGAAAGTACAGCTCCAAAATTTTGAGATAATTTAGCAGTCTCTGCAGACCATGCAGTCAGGCAAAGGTCAGGTCATGTTTCTCACCTCATTTAGCTATTTGCTTTATGGAAATTGAATCTCATCTCTGAAACAGTTCTCTGCTGGAGTAAATTGAGGGGGTTTGGCATGTCCTTTAAAGTCGTGATTGTAACAGAAATGTTGAAAGAAAAAGTCATAAAGTGTGGTAGGAAGAGCAAGCCATGTTACTGTTGGCCTGAAGTTATTGCTTATCTTTGGATGTGAGAAGGTGCTGAGCACACCTGCTGGGGGTTGGATCTCTATGTACTTACCTGAGACAACCCATACAGTACTTAATACGTATCCTCCGACCTAGTCTCCACACACACCAATTAGACTCCAAAAACTCTGCTTTTATGAAGAGCAGGTCAATGTCTTGGAGAAATGATTTTCCTAACCACTGGACCTTTACTGGTTTTCATTTCTAAAGGCAGATGTTCACACTTCCAATGAGGGGTGTAAGAAGCCAAACCTGGAGTGTAGGAAGAGAAGGACAAATTGATGTACCTTGTAGGTACTAGTGGCAAACTATCAATCTCACCAAGTCCCTATCCAATATGTGAAACTTCTTGGTGTAGGATGTGAGAAGAGATATTTCCTTAGGATTCCTAGAGTTATTATTTGCACTCATACTCATGAAAGCTGTTTAAATCAAGATTGTAATTTTTCACTTGCTTGCTCTTGAAGGCTAATTAGTGCTAGGTGAAAAACAAGATGAGATTTCCAAAAGGGTCGATGTGGGCACTACCTTCATAAAGAGGAAAAGAAATATATTCTTAGCTGTAGCACATGTATTACTAATGAGAAATTTTAGGGAAAGAAAGTTCATAAATTTGTAAACTTGCAGTTTGTCATGAAAAATCAGTTGTAAAAGCTTAATGAATAAAATAGATAGTTCCATGGCATTCTAAACTTACTTGAAGTACCAAGCAAATGTGCCTATAGAAATTTCCTAGATCAGGAGAATCAAGAATGTAGATTCTTTTTCACTAAGGTACATAGTGTTTAAATTGCTGCCTAGATTCAGAGAAAAAAACCTTATGTCTTACGGCTTCTTCATGAGTCAATCAAATTTTCTTGGGAATCTTTGCATTACTACGAGATGACTGCAGTCTTTACTTAAAAGTGAATCAGCTAATACATCTGATGATTCATGATTTAAAATTGCCTGATTCTCACCTTTAATTCTTAAGAGAGCCTTCGGTAAGTAGCTCATGTGTGACTATCTGAAAAGGTAAAAATGAAAGGTTAGACCAGATTGATTCTGTCTGGAGACTTTCTTTTTTATTTTTTAAGGAGACCTGTGATGCTGAGTTGTTTTTCTGCCCTCAGTAACTTCTCAACAATAATTGTATGATAACAGAACTAGTTAGAGGCAAACACATTGCTTGAAAAATTCAAGCATCATTCAGTTAATGACAGTAATGAGGCAAAAATAAATTTTGAAAACAAGCTTTTGACAATTTTACCAGGTTATTATCCCCAACCACTAAAAGAATGTAATATCTATGTTCCTGGACAGGAGTCCCAACCCTCTCTGCTGCATGTATTCTAGACTTCTACAAAATAACTTTTAAAATTAAATCATCCCATGCATCTTAAATTTCCAAAGAAGCTTGGCACTGTGGTCTGCAGGTCCTCACTATGACATATTATATTAATATAATTATAGGCTGCAGGGACTGGGAAATTTAGGGATATGTTTGTGATGCTCTGATCTGGAAAACCAGCAATTATGATCCTAGAGGATCTCTGTCAGCAAGGTTATATAAACTGGCCATTGTCTGAAAGTGAGGAGGGGTTTGTGAACACTCTTTTGAAACATTTGCCATGCTTGCCTTTCCTGCTTTGAGAAATGGTGTTATTTGGCATGTACTGTGGTATACTGCAAAATTCAATGAGAGTTGCAACAAATTCTGCACACAGACTGCATGTTTACTATTCTGAATGATGGGGTTTTGTCAGAAATTATAGGAAAAGAGTCTTTTTTCTTGTTGAATGCTTTCATCAAGATCTAGCTCTAAACTTGTATCTACCTGTGTTTTTGAGTCAGTGATTCTGAAAGGGCACTCAATAAAGGACTCAGTTTCTAAATCCTGACTCTGAATTGAGTCTTACAGGTTCCAAAGAAAAATGCAATCTGCTGCAGAAATCTCCAGGCAGTTTTATAGACTTTTTCCTCTGAATCATTCTTCCCAGGTCTGTATGATAACACATTCTTTGTAAGATTTCACCACCGCTGTCTGGAACGACCTAGATGAAGTTTGAATAAAAGAAATCAATTATCTGTGGCTGACACCAACAGCTACTATTGGTGCTGTGAAAGAACATAATGAGAAGGAATGATCTAAACTGACATTAAACCAATTGAATATGAAGTCCCTAAGCTAAAAACCTACCTTGTAAATGTAAATTGGTGTGACGGCTGACAAAGCAATTCAGATCTTACAGCTCAGACCAATATGAATACACCTTTGGATAGCTGCTTGCCATCTCAAGTCAGATTCAGTCCTGGTTTCTATCAAACCCCTCACAGTCTCAGCTTCTCAGTGCAGATATCCTTCAACACTGAAAATTAAATCCTTGTTTGGAAAATTAGTACAGGCTATGGTGTTGGTCTTTGGCTTCGGCTTCAGCTTCAGCTTTGCCTGAGCACATCCTTTTCTCCAATGTCCTTTCCCTGCCTAACTAGATGCAT
>VZTY01029274.1:0-12600 GCA_013400935.1 Turnix velox
CCTCATCATGGGTTGATGGAACCTCATCATGAGTTGGTAGAACCTCATTTTGAGTTAGTAGGACCTCATTTTGGATTGATGGAACCTCATTTTGGTGTTGTTGAGTTCCCATCTCAAGATTTCCCCCCCTCCCACCCCAGGAGCTCCACAACCCCCATTTGGGATGTCACCTTGAGTTGGTGCCACCTCATTTTGAGTAGGTGGCACCTCATCTTGAGTTGGTGGCCACCTCATTTTGCCCTTTCTCAGCAGCTGGNATCTCATTTGGAGTTGGTGGCCACTTCATTTTGCCCTTTCTCAGCAGCTGGACCTTCCCCCCGAGGTGTCCCTCAAACATGAGTCTGCATCCTCCTCTGGAGGGGCCGGCTGGGGTCCGAGTTTTGGGACGAGGACTGCGACTGGTGGGATGAGGACGCTGCCGAAGCCTTGTCAAACTGCACATACCCATCTTTTCCACCTCCACCACCACCTCCACCACCTCCACCACCTCCTCCACCACTGCTGCTGATGCTGCTGTCACACTGGGTGTCCAGGAAGGAGCTGCTGTCGCTGAGAGAAGCCCTTTGGAACTCCCTCTCACACAGCTCGATGGAGCTGCTGCCCATCCCCAGCACGAAGCGTTGGCCGTAGTCGTAGAGACGTCCTGGACCACTCAAGGTGTTGTAGATGTTGGTGAAGGACATGCCCGTGGGGACACGTTGTTGTTGCTGAGGGGGGTGTTTGCTGGTGGCAGACAAGGACATGCTGGGGGTGGAGTGATGCTCCTTGAAGGTGTTGACGCTGTAGTAGCCGTTGGTGGGGTCCTGGAAAGGAAGGGGAGAAGGTGGTGGACATCTTGGTCAATGGGTAGGCATCTAAATTCTTCCATCATGTGCCACCAAGGGAGAAGAGGGTGAAGGACACTTGTGGCCATCTAAATTCTCCAATCAGATGCCACTTATGTGTCCCTTCTGGGGGAAGGGGGACACCCATGACCACCTTCCATCCACCCAATGACCTAAGTCCTTCCATCAGATGTCACCAACGGAGAGGAGAACACTCATGGTCACATAAATTCAGCATCAGATGCCACCAAGGTGTCCCTTCTGGGAGAAGAGGGTGAAGAAGAACACCCTTAGACACCCAAGTCCAGCATCAGATGCCACCAAGGTGCCCCAGAAGGTGAAGGAGAACACCCATGGCCATCTAAATCCTCCCATTAGATGCCACCAAGGGAGAAGAGGGTGAAGGACACCCTTGGCCACCTAAATCATTCCATTCATGGCACCAGATGCCACCAAGGGAGAAGAAGGTGAAGGACACTCATGGCCACCTAAATCCTCCCATCAATGGTATCAGATGCCACCAAGGTGTCATCAGTGGGAGGAAGGACACCCTTGGACACCTAAATCTTCTCATCTATGGCATCAGATGTTACCAAGGTGTCCTTTCTGGGAGAAGAGGGTGAAGGACACCCTTGGCCACCTAAATCATTCCATTCATGGCACCAGATGCCACCAAGGGAGAAGAAGGTGAAGCACACTCATGGCCACCAAAATCCTCCCATCAGATGCCACCAAGGTGTCCCTTCTAGGGGAAGGAGGTGAAGGAGGACACTCATGGCCACCTAAAACCTAAATCCATGGCATCAGATGCCACCAAGGTGTCCTTTCTGGGAGAAGAGGGTGAAGGACACCCGTGGCCACCTAAATCATTCCATCCATAGCATCAGATGCCACCAAGACAGAAGAGGGTGAAGGAGGGCACCCTTGGACAACCAAATCCAGTGTCAGATGCCACCAAGGCGTCCCTTCTGGGAGAAGAGGGTGAAGAAGGACACCCTTAGACACCCAAGTCCAGCATCAGATGCCACCAAGGTGCCCCAGAAGGTGAAGGAGGACACCCCTGGCCACCAAATCCAGTGTCAGATGCCATCAAGGCGTCCTTTCTAGGGGAAGGAGGTGAAGGAGGACACTCATGGCCACCTAAATCCTCCCATCCACAGCATCTAATGCCACCAAGGTGTCCTTTCTAGTGGAATAGGTTGAAGAAGGACACCTTTGGACACCCAAATCTAGTATCAGATGCCACCAAGGTGTCCCAAACTGGGGATCTCCCCACTCTTCTGGAGAAGACCATCCCTTGGCCACTCAAATCCCATCCTAGGGGTCAGATGCCACCAAGGTGTCCTTTCTGAGGGAAGGAGGTGAAGGAGAACATCCATGACCACCCAAACCCAGTGTCAGATGCCACCAAAGTGTCCCAAACTGGGGAATGTCCCCTTGTATCCCCCTCTTCTGGGAGAGAAGGTGAAGGAGAACACCCTTGGCCACCCAAATCCTGCGTCAGATGCCACCAAGATGTCCCAAAGTGGGACATCTCCCCTTGCACCCCATTCTTCTGGGAGAAGAACATGAAGGAGGACAACCTTGGTGCCACCTCCTCTTGTAGGGATGACCCATGGGAGATGACCCCATGGGGACATAAAGATGGGGATCCACCTCACCTTCAGGTTCTGGAACTCCTTCTCCTCCTCCTTCAGCACCTCCAGCTGCTTCAACACCGAGTCCTGCTGGAACTCACCCCTTTCCATCTAGGAGAAGACAACTTGGGGTTATTTTTTTCCCCCCAAAAAACCCAAAATCCCTTTGTCTTTTAATCATCTAGGAGAAGATCCATCCAGAAGGAGACAACTTGGGTTATTTTTTCCCTCAAAAAAACCCCAAATCCCCTTGTCTTCTGGTCCTTTGGGACCTTCTGGAAGGTGCCACCACCCATGTCCAGGTGTGGACCACCAAAAAAACCCCAAAATCCCGAAGTTTTTTGATCCTTTGGGACCTTCAGGAAGGTGCCACCTCCCATGTCCAGGTGTGGACCACCAAAAAAACCCCAAATCCCCTTGTCTTCTGGTCCTTTGGGACCTTCTGGAAGGTGCCACCACCCATGTCCAGGTGTGGACCACCAAAAAAACCCCAAAATAGCTTTTTTTTCTATTTTCTTCCCCATAAAAAATCTCTGGGAGGGGGTGGAGGGTGCTAATTAGCATCTAATTAGCATAATTAGGTTTAGAATCAACCATGGGGCCACCACCACGATGTTCTCCAGATCTTCTTGCTCCTCAGCTTCACTCCAGGAAGAAGAAGAGGGAGATTTTTGGGGTCCTAGAGGTCCCAAATTATCACCAGAGGGATTAATTAGGGTGATGAAGAAGAAGATGATGATGGATCCTCACCATCAGCTGCTTGATGGTTGGATGTTCCTCAGCTTCTCGACCTGTGGCTGGTTCCTTGTGGACAATCTCCACCCTGATGTCATTCTTGGCTGACACCACCCCTTTGAGATCTGGGGGAGGAAGAAAAATTGGGATTAAATCCAAGAAAAACCATGATGGAGGAGAACCTCAGGAGATAGAAGAAGGAAAACCCAACAGGAGACTCAAGAAGAACCTTGGAGAACCTGAGGAACATCAACAGGTCAACCTTCAGCTCTGAAAAACTTGGTTTTCCTATAAAAAATGAAGGAATTTTCACTCCTTTTGGGGTTGGGTTGATCATTTGGGGGTTGGGTTGGATCCTTTTGGGGTTGGATTGACTTTTGGTGCTCAAAAAGATGGTGGGTTCTTCATCCAGAACTTTGGAGACACAAGAAATGTCACCCCTGAGGGACAACCTCATGAGAAACCTCCTGAGAAAAGGTTTTTGAGGTGGAAAAGGCAAAAAGATGGGTCTGGAGGTGGACAAAAAGAAGGATTTTCCACCCAAAATGATCTTGGAGAGGCACCAACCACCCCTGAAGGCATCAAACCATGCTTTGAGGTGGAGAAGAATCATCTCCAGCCACATCTTCAGCTCTCAACTCCTTCTGGCCCAAATTCTGCCCAAATTCCAAATTCTGGCCCTAAAATGGCCCTAAAATGGCCAAATTTGGTCCATCCCAGGTTGGAAAAACGGATGATTTTGATGAAGAACCCAAAAAACTTCATGGTTGGAAGGTACCTTCAGGAACATCAGGTTGGGCCATAATGACCATGGATGGTCAAAAAAGTCTATTTTCCCCCAAATTTTCCCCTAAAAAACCCCCAAAATTTTGGGTTCAACATGTCCTCCAGAAGGTTGGTGGCATCAGGGGGGGCTTTCAGGGCATGGTTTCAACCAAAGCTTCATTGAGGGCCAAAATTGGCCCCAAATTGGCCCAAAATTGACCCAGATTGGCCCAAAATTGACCCAAATTCATGTTTTTC
The DNA here is from genome assembly GCA_013400935.1 of Turnix velox. NCBI lineage: Eukaryota > Metazoa > Chordata > Aves > Charadriiformes > Turnicidae > Turnix > Turnix velox. Next base: position 4,220 of record VZTY01029274.1, read on the forward strand.
AGCCCAGAAGATGTTTTTGAGGAGAAAACTTACTCCTTTGGGATCGAGCACAGCAGAAGGCCACGATGGTGGCCATCAAGACCAAGAAGGCCACCCCAGCCCCCACAGCCACGCCGATGATCACCGCCATGGGCACCGACTCTGCAAGAGGAAGAAGAGGCCACCATGAAGGTTGGAGAAGGTTGGAGAAGACCTTTCTTACCCCTCAACCCCCAAAACACCCAAAAAAGGGTCACCTAAACTTTTTGGGACCTTCTTCCCCACTCCCTCATCCAACCCTGGAGAGAAGAAGAAGAAGAGGAACCAGGAGAGCAGGATGGAAGTTCTCATGAACATGGAAGGAGATTCTTCATGGGGGTGGGTTGGAGAAGAACCAAAGGTCTACCAAGCTCTGGAAACTTCTCCTCCAGCCTCGTTTCTGGTGACCACCATGGAAATTTCTTCTTCTCCCTCATTTTTGGACACTTTTTGGTGACCATCATAGAAACTTCTCCCTCATTTTTGGTACCACCATGGAAACTTCCTTCTCCTTCTCCTCCTTCTCCTTCTCCTTCTCGTTCTCCTTCTCCTTCTCCTTCTCTCCTTCTCATTCTCCTTCTCTCCTTCTCCTTCTCCTTCTCCTTCTCCTTCTCCTTCTCCTTCTCCTTCTCCTTCTCCTTCTCCTTCTCCTTCTCCTTCTCCTTCTCCTTCTCCTTCTCCTTCTCCTTCTCCTTCTCCTTCTCCTTCTCCTTCTCCTTCTCCTTCTCCTTCTCCTTCTCCTTCTCCTTCTCCTTCTCCTTCTCCTTCTCCTTCTCCTTCTCCTTCTCCTTCTCCTTCTCCTTCTCCTTCTCCTTCTCCTTCTCCTTCTCCTTCTCCTTCTCCTTCTCCTTCTCCTTCTCCTTCTCCTTCTCCTTCTCCTTCTCCTTCTCCTTCTCCTTCTCCTTCTCCTTCTCCTTCTCCTTCTCCTTCTCCTTCTCCTTCTCCTTCTCCTTCTCCTTCTCCTTCTCCTTCTCCTTCTCCTTCTCCTTCTCCTTCTCCTTCTCCTTCTCCTTCTCCTTCTCCTTCTCCTTCTCCTTCTCCTTCTCCTTCTCCTTCTCCTTCTCCTTCTCCTTCTCCTTCTCCTTCTCCTTCTCCTTCTCCTTCTCCTTCTCCTTCTCCTTCTCCTTCTCCTTCTCCTTCTCCTTCTCCTTCTCCTTCTCCTTCTCCTTCTCCTTCTCCTTCTCCTTCTCCTTCTCCTTCTCCTCCCTCATTTCTGGCCCATTTTTGGTGGCTTTTTTGGGTTGGGTTGGGTTGGGGAGGGGACATTTGATCTCCTGGTTTCCATACCTGGGTGAATCCCAGCTCCAGATCTCATTTCCGTACCTGTTTGAAAACAAAGCAAGTGTCCACAAAGCCTTGGCCAGGGCCACCATCTCCTGCTCCACCTCAGCAAGGATGGACCCCCCCCATGAAGGGGATTGTCCCCTGACACCCTAGGACCTCCTCAGCCACCCTAGGCCACTATTCTTGGCCACCGGTAGTCACCCTGTGGCCTCCTCAGTCATCCTTGGTCACATCATGGCATCATCAACCACCTGGGACCTTCTCAACCATCCTAGAACATCACCCTGTGACCTCCTGGGTCATCAGAAGTCATCAGGAGCCACCTTTGGCCATCTTTGGTCTCCTCGTGGCAATCATCAACCACCTGGGACCTCCTCAACCACCCTAGGACATCACCCAACAACCTTCTCAGCCACCTCAGGTCATCAACAGTCACACTGTGACCTCCTGGGTCATCAGGAGCCACCTTTGGCCATCTTTGGTCTCCTCGTGGCAATCATCAACCACCTGTGACCTCCTCAGCCACCCTTGACCATCACCCTAGGACCTGTTCAGCCATTCTTGGCCATCATCAGTCACCCTATGACCTCCTGGGTCATCAGGAGCCACCTTTGGCCATCTTTGGTCTCCTCGTGGCAATCATCAACCACCTGGGACCTCCTCAACCACCCTAGGACATCACCCAACAACCTTCTCAGCCACCTCAGGTCATCAACAGTCACACTGTGACCTCCTGGGTCATCAGGAGCCATCAGGAGCAACCCTTGGCCATCCTTGGTCACCTCATGGCATCATCAACCACCTGAGACCATCTTTAGCCACCCTGGGGCCATCAACAGCCCCCTTGTGACCTCCTCAGCCACCCTAGACCATCACCCTAGGACTTCTTCCACCATCCTTGGCCATCATCAGTCATCCTACAATCTCCTGGGTCATCAGGAGCCCCCTTGGCCATCCTTGGTCACCCTGTGACCTCCTCAGTCCACCCTACGACCATCTCAGCCACTTCAGGTAATCAACGGCCACCCTGGGCCATCAACTGTCACACTGTGACCTTCTCAGCCATCCTAGACCACCAACCTAAGACCTCCTCAGCCATCCTTGGCCATCACCAGTCACCCTATGACCTCCTGGGTCATCAGCAGCCACCCTTGCCCATCTTTGGTCACCTCATGGCATCATCAACCACCTGAGACCATCTTTAGCCACCCTGGGGCCATGAACCTTGTGACCTCCTCAGTTACCCTTGACCATCACCCTACAACCTTCTCAGCCACTTCAGGTCATCATTAGTCACCCTGTGACCTCCTCAACCACCCCAGATCATCACCCTAGGACCTCCTGGGTCATCAGGGATCAGCAGCAGCCACCATAGGCCATCCTTGGTCACCTCATGACATCATCAACCATCTGAGACCTCCTCAACCACCCCAGACCATCACCCTAGGACCTCCTGGGTCATCATCAGCCACCCTGGGCCACCAGCAGCCACCCTGTGATCTCCTCAACCACCATAGACCGTCACCCTAGGACCTCCTCAGCCACCCTAGGTCATTCTTGATCAACCTAGGTCATCCTTGGCCACCCTACTCCATCATCAGCCACCCTGCTCCATCTTCAGCCACCCTAAAACACCACCCTAAGACCTTCTCAGCCAACCAAGGTCATTCTTGGCCAAACTAGGTCATCCTTGGCCACCTTACTCTGTCTTCAGCCACCCTAGGCCACCACCCTAAGACCTTCTCAGCTAACCCAGGTCATTCTTGACCACCCTAGGTCAACCTTAGCCACCTCAGGCCATATTTGGCCACCCTAGGCCACCACCCTAAGACCTTCTCAGCCAACCTAGGTCAACCTTGGCCACCCTAGGTCATCCTTGGCCACCCTAGGCCATCTTCAGCCACCCTATGCCACCACCCTAAGACCTCCTCAGCCAACCAAGGTCATTCTTGGCCAAACTAGGTCATCCTTGGCCACCTTACTCTGTCTTCAGCCACCCTAGGCCACCACCCTAAGACCTTCTCAGCTAACCCAGGTCATTCTTGACCACCCTAGGTCAACCTTAGCCACCTCAGGCCATATTTGGCCACCCTAGGCCACCACCCTAAGACCTTCTCAGCCAACCTAGGTCAACCTTGGCGACCCTAGGTCATCCTTGGCCAACCTAGGTCATCCTTGGCCAACCTAGGCCATCTTCAGCCAACCTAGGCTAATCTTGGCCACCCTACTCCATCTTGAGCCACCTCAGACCATCCCCCTTTGACTTCCTCAGCCATCCTGGGTCACCACCAGCCACCCTGTGACCTCCTCAACCCCAGGGCAGGGATGTCCCCTCCCAGAGAAGCTCAGAGATGGGTTTGGACACCTGGTTTCCAACACCAGCCACCTCTCAGAGCTCAGAGTCCCTCACCAAAACCATCTCCTCCACCTCTGAAGAGGAGGAACTCCCTGAGAATGGCTCCAGGTGCCCTTGGAGGCACCAAAAGAGCTCCTGGAGTGGTGGCCACCAGCCCAAAGGCCTCCTCCACTCATCATCATTAGAAGGAGGAGCCATTTCTCTTTCTCTAAGGTCCTCCATCTTGCTAGGAGAGCATCAAGCATGTGTCCTCCAACCTCAGCAGGACAAAGGTGGACAATATCACCTCAAGAAGAGGTTTCTCAGGCCTTTCCCCTCATCCTCACCTTCTGGTGGGACCAGGAAACCCTACAACAACCCTCCATCCTAACCTCTGTCTTTGATATCTCAAGAGCTTTTCTCAGCATCTCAAGAGTCTTTCTGACCATCCCAAGATCTCTTCTGACCATCCCAGGAGCTCTTCTGAGCATCTCAAGAACTTTTCCGACCATCCTGACCTTCTGCTTGGACCAAGAAGCCCTACAGCATGTTCCTCCTCCATCCTAACCTCTATCTTTGATATCTCAGAAGCTTTTCTGACCATCTCAAGAGCTTTTCTGAGAATCTCAAGAGCCTCTCATGGCATCTTGACACATCCTGACCTTCTGCTGGGACCAGGAAGCCCTAGAGAATGTTCCTCCTCCATCCTTTCCTCCATCTCTGATATCTCAAGAGCTTTTCTCAGCATCTCAAGAGCTTTTCTTAGCATCTCAAGAGCTTTTCTGAGCATCCTGATCTTCTGCTGGGACCAGGAAACCCTACAGCCTGGTCCTCCTCCATCCTGGCCCTTGTCTTTGATATTTCAGCAGCTTCTCTCAGCATCTCAAGAGCTTTTCTGACCATCTCAAGACCTTCTCTGAGCATCTCAAGAGCCTATTATGGCATCTTGACACATCCTGACCTTCTGCTGGGACCAGGAAGCCCTAGAGAATGTTCCTCCTCCATCCTAGCCTCCATCTTTGATATCTCCAAAGCTTTTCGGAGCATCTCAAGAGCTTTTCTGAGCATCCTGACCTACTGCTGGGACCAGGAAGCCCTAGAGAATGTTCTTTCTCCATCCTAACCTCTATCTTTGATATCTCAGGACCTTTTCTGAGCATTCTGACATTCTGCTTGGACCTACAGGATGTTCCTCCTCCATCCTAGCTTCCATCTTTGATATCTCAGGACCTTTTCTGAGCATTCTGACATTCTGCTTGGACCTACAGGATGTTCCTCCTCCATCCTAACCTCCGTCTTTGACATCTCAAGAGCTTTTTTCAGCATCTCGGGAGCTTTTCTGACCATGTCCATCCTCTCTTGCCATCCTGACCTTCTGCTAGGACCAGAAAGCCCTCCAGCCTGTTCCTCCTCCATCCTAGCTTCCATCTTTGATATCTCAAGAGCTTTCCTGAGCATCTCAAGAGCTTTTCTTCATATCTCAAGAGCTTTCTCTCCCCACCTCCACCCTTCCATGGCATGTCCCACCCCAGGACCTTCTCTGCTGTCCCCCAGAGCTGGTGCTCACCTTGTTCCTTGAGCCTGATGATCTCAGTGTCAGAGCCAAAGCTGTTCCAGGCCGTGCAGTTGTAGATGGTTTGGAAATCAGCCCGGACAATGTTGCTGATGGTCAGGGTGGAGATGACACCTTCATCTGTGCTCACTGTCTCCACCGTGTAACGCCCTGAGGTCCCAGACTCCAGGACATTCTCCTTCCAGGACCAAGCCTGCCAAGAAAAAGAGAGAGGAGGTCACTTCCTCCATGCTGGACTCCAGCTTTGATATCTCAACAGCTTCTCTCAGCATCTCAAAAGCTTTTCTGAGCATCCTGACCTTCTGCTGGGTCCAGGAAGCTCTACAGCATGTTCCTCCTCCATCCAAGCCTCCATCTTTGATATCTCAAGAGCTTCTCTGAGCGTCTCAGGAGCTTTGCTCAGCATCTCAAGAGCTCCTCTGATCATCCCAAGAGCTTTTCTGAGCATCCTGACCTTCTGCTGGAACCAGCATGTTCCTCCTCCATCTTAGCCTCCATCCCTGATATCTCAAGAGCTTCTCTGAGCATCTCAAGAGCTCTTCTGAGCATCCTGACCTTCTGCTGGGACCAGGAACCCCTACAGCATGTTCCTCCTCCAACCTAACCTCCATCTTTGATATCTCAAGTGCTTTTCTGAACATCTCCAGCCTCTTGTGGCATCTTTCCACAGGAGGTAGGACCTCAGGACACCTGGAGGTGGCCTCAGGAACCCTCCAAACCCCCCTGAGATGCTACTCACGATGCGATCTGGTGGGGGGGTGCTGCGGATGAAGCACTTGATCTGCCCCTTCTGGCCATGAAGGGCGTGTTGGGTCTGGGTGCTGGAGATGATGGGTGGTCCTACAAGAGAGAAGAGAAGGTTGGTGGTGTCCACCTCCTGCTGGGGTTGGGAGAAGCATGGAGGGACATCAGAGAGGGCCCTTTTGGATGGGGAGGTCATTGATTGCTCCCCAGGGGATGGATGTTCTCATCTCTCCTCATCCCAGCATTTCCATCTCCAGGGGTGGTAGAGACCATTCCCAGGTCTCCATCTCTAGCACTGGTGGAAACATCATGAAGTCTCCATCTCCAGGGATGGTGGAGACCATCTCCACATCTCCATCTCTAGTACTGGTGGAAACATCACAAAGTCTCCATCTCAAGTGGTGGTGGACACCATCCACAGGTCTCTATCTCAAGCAATGATAGAGAACATCACAATATCTCCATCCTCATCTTTAGCACTGGTGGGAACCAACCTCAGATCTTCATCTCCAGTAGTGGTGGAGACCATTCCCCACATCTCCATCTCTAGGAGCAGTAGAGACCATCCCCATGTCTCCATCTCCAATGGTGTAGACCATCTCAATGTCTCCTTCTCCATCCCCAAGTCTCCATCTCAAGCAATGGTGGAAACCATCTCAATGTCTCCATCCCAAACAATGGTGGAAACCATCTCAATGTCTCCACCTCAAGCAATGATGTAGACCATCCCAATGTCTCCACCTCAAGTGATGGTAGAGACAATCCCTAGGTCTCCATCTCCAGTTCTGGAGATCATCTCCAGGTCTCCATCTCCAGGAATTATAGAGACCAGCCCAGACTCTCCATCTCAAGCAATGGTGGAGACCATTTCAGTATCTCCATTTCCAGTGCTGGAGACCATCCCCAGGTCTTCATCTCAATCAGTGATGGAGACCATCTCAATGTCTCCATCTCAAGCAATGATAGAGACCATCCCAATCTCAAGCAATGATGGAGACCATCCCAATGTCTCCACCTCAAATGATGGTAGAGACAATCCCCAAGTCTCCATCTCTAGTGCTGGAGATCATCTCCAGGTCTCCATCTCCTGTCTGGAGACCACCTCAAGCAATGATGGAAACCATCTCAGTGTCTCCACCTCAAGCAATAGTAGAGACAGTCTCCAAGTCTCCATCTCCTGTCTGGAGACCATCNATGTCCAAGTCTCCATCTCCAAGTCACTGGAGACCATCCCAGCATCTCCACCTCAAGTGATGATGGAGACCATCCCAATGTCTCCACCTCAAGTGATGGTGGAGACAATCCCAAAGTCTCCATCTCCTGTCTGGAGACCATCTCAACATCTCCACCCCAAGCAATGATTGAGACCAAGTCTCCATCTCAATCAATGATGGACACCATTCCAACATCTCCATCTCAACCAGTGATGGAAACCATCTCAATGTCTCCATTTCCAGAGCTGGACACCATCCCCAGGTCTTCATCTCAATCAATGATGGAGACCATCTCAATGTCTCCATCTCCAGATGTGGAGACCATCCCCAGGTCTCCATCTCAAGAAATTATGGAGACCATTCCAATGTCTCCACCTCAAGCAATCTTAGAGACCATCTCAATGTCTACATCTGCTGTCTGGGGACCATCTCCAGGTCTCCATCTCAATAAATGATGGAAACGATCTCAATGTGTCTACCTCAAAGATTGGTGACATCTCCATCTCAACCAGTGATGGAGACCATCTCAATGTCTCCATCTCAACTGATGGTAGAGACAATCCCCAGGTCTCCATCTCCTGTTCTGGAGATCATCTCCAGGTCTCCATCTCCTGTCTGAAGACCATCCCCAGGTCTCCATCTCAATCAATGACGGAGACCATCCCCCTGTCTCCACCTCAAGTGATGGTAGAGACAATCCCCAGGTCTCCATCTCCTGTTTAAAGACCATGCCCAATGTCTCCATCTGAAGCAATGATGGTAGAGACAATCCCCAAATCTCCATCTCCTGTCTGGAGACCATCCCCATGTCTCCATCTCAATCAATGATGGAGACCATCTCAACATCTCAATTTCAATTGCTGGACACCATCCCCAAGTCTTCATCTCAATCAATGATGGAGACCATCTCAATGTCTCCACCTCCTGTCTGAAGACCATCCCCAGGTCTCCATCTCAAGCAATGGTGGAGACCATCCCAGCATCTCCACCTCAAGTGATGATGGAGAACATCTCAATGTCTCCACCTCAAATGATGGTGGAGACAATCTCAAAGTCTCCATCTCCTGTCTGGAGATCATCCCAACATCTCCATCCCAAGCAATGATTGAGACCATCCCAACATCTCCATCTCAACCAATGGTGGAAACCACCCCAAGTCTCCACCTCAATCAATGGTGGACACCATGTCTAGGAGAAGAAGAAGGAGGAGGAG
>VZTY01029276.1:0-28711 GCA_013400935.1 Turnix velox
ACCCAAACCATTCTGCAATTCTACACCTTCCCCTGTCAGCAGCACTGCTCAGTTCTTGAAAAAAAAAAAAAAAAATTAATAAATTGCCATCAAGAACAGCCTGGACTCAGAATCTCTTCTGTGGAGATGCTGAGAGCCCTTCCCTGCTGCCGGCCAGTTGAGGGCTTTGCCACCCCCAGCTCTGAGCAGATGGTGTGGATACGCCTGAGCTGGAGGGATCTTTTGTCATAAATTCCCAGAAATTAACTTTAATTAAGGTGTGAGGGCTTAATCTCCACAGTGGAGGTGCTGAGACTTTAGCAGAGGGGGACATTTCCTTTCTCATCCCCTCCCCAGCACCTTCTGCCCACAGGAGCTGCCCCACAGCCCTGTCCTCTCCCCCAGGAAAACATCCCCAGCTCCTCATGTGCAGGGAATGTTGCGGGAACAGTGTTGTTGGGGGCTCCCCCTCCCTCCTGGGGAACGTGACAGGGGGTTCAAAACCTGTTAAGAGGAGGCTGGTGGGAGGGAAGGCGACTGACAGACACTACAATCGCTCAAAGCTGCTTTTTCCTCGGGAAACCAGGCTAAAAATAACCCCCCATGATGTGACAGCCGCAGCCCAGGAGAGCTGCCAGCACAGCAGTGAGGATGATGGAGTTGAACTCAGCCCCCACTGGGCTCCAGTAAAGCACTGGGACACCATCCACCAGCCCAAACCCCACCTTTGACCAGCAACAGCACCCTCCATGGCCACTCTGATGCCAAGCTCCACCAAAGCCAACATCTGATGAGCAGAAGGGCTCCTGCACAACTCCCCTGGCTGCCTTCCCGTGGTTTCACTGTCCTGCTGCTGCATTGGGCCAAGAAAAAGCTATTTTACTGCCCAAAACCATGTTTCCCCCAGTGCCAGAGGGAAATCTCACTGTCACTGAAACAATTCATCTCCACACCCTGCTCCAGAGATGGAGGAGAAAATCCTTCAGTAGTAATTGCTATGCAAGTGGGGGAGGAGAAGATTCAGATGGATTTTATGAGGAGGATACCCAGATGTAAAAGAATCATAGAATCTTTAACCCAAACCATTGTATGATTTTAAGAACCTATTTCTGGGTAGGTTTTTAAATGTCAGCCTAATTCCAGCTGCAAAGAGACTGAGTTTCTGCCTCTCTGCTTTTCCAAAGGTCTGTTCTCCAGGATGGAACTTCCTCCCAGCAGTAGCTGAGATAGTGATGGCCTTGTGGCCAGGTTTGAGCCATACCCAGGTGAGTCCTGGGGAAGCTGGCTGTGTTGGTTATAGACTCATAGAATAGTTTGGGTTGGAAGGGACCTTCAAGATCATTTAGTTCCCCCCCCCCTGCCATGGGCAGGAACCCCTCCCCCTACACCAGGCTGCTCAGTGCCTCATCCAGCCTGGCCTTAAACACCTCCAGGGATTGAGGGGGCATCCACAGCCTCTCTGGGCAACCTCTTCCACCATCTCACCACCCTCACAGTAAAGAAACAAGTCCCTCTAAGCCCTGATCAGGTATTTTAGGCTGAGATTACTGGCAGGGATCTCTCATCTTCCTCCAAAATCAATGGAAAAAAGTCCTCCTGAAGGTTGGGGTGGTGCTTCCTCCATCCCCACTGCTGGAATCTTCACCCATGCTTTTTCTCACCCTGGCCAGTCAAGCTCTCCACCTCTCCTTGCCAGCAGCAAGAGGACCAAGATTGAAGGGAGTAAGAGTTCATTTAAAAGTCAGCAAGCTCTGCCCTCCCAAAATTCCCTGCCAGCCTCAAAACCTGCCTCCTGCAATGCCCATCACTGGTGACATCAAGCTGGAGGAGAAAGTACCTGATGGAGCATGGAATGGAGAGTGACAGCCCCACCATCACAGTCACAGCTTTGGAGAGGTTCTTGCCCAACCTTCACAGGGACTTTGAGCAATCCAGATGTTGGCACCTCTGGATTCTTGCAACCCAGCCCCACTTCTTCCTCTGGCCTGGCAATAGGTGGCAGCAATGAATTGAGCTGGCCGCGCCCTGCACCCAGAACCTCCCCTCAAACCACCTCCCTGTCTTCTGTACAGGCAGATACAACCACTGCACCTTCAGCTGGAACCACAGAGGACATGAAAACATCTGAGGTGTCCTCCTCCAACGAGGTTAAGAGGCCTTCTGTGTGCCATCAGAGCAGCCTCACCTTGGCAGAGATGAGCGATGGAGGGAGAGAAAAGTGACCTCCATCCAGCAAAGTCTCATCTTCCAGCCTGACAAAGCAGAATCACCCCAAAGCACCTCCCCTGCCAGCAGTGTTAAAGATAAATCAGGTCAAAACACATGGCTGAAGATCCCTTGGAGACACAGTTAGGTGTGATGCTGTTTGCTCATCAAGGCAGGGGAAGGACACAGCAGGAGGTTTATGCTGGAGAGAAGAAAAAGGTTCTTGTGTGAGGGTGGTGAGACACTGGAAGAGGATGCCCAGAGAGGTTGGGGATGCCCCCTCAGTCCCTGGAGGTGTTTAAGGCCAGGCTGGATGAGGCACTGAGCAACCTGGTGTGGTGGGAGGTGTCCCTGCCCATGGCAGGGGGCATGGAGCTAGATGATCTTGAAGGTCCTTTCCAACCCAAACTATTCTATGAATTAAACAATCCTGGGGTGTTCTATCACTGAAAACATCCACCCAGACACAATTTTGATTGTCACCCCCTCAGGAGGCTCAGGGCACTCAGAAATGGATGTAAATTGGAAGAGGGGAGATTCAGAATAGATATAAGGAATTCTTGAGGGTGAGGGTGGTGAGACAGTGGAAGAGGTTGCCCAGAGAGGCTGTGGATAACCCCTCAATCCCTGGAGGTGTTTAAGGCCAGGCTGGATGAGGCACTGAGCAACCTGGTGTAGTGGGAGGTGTTCCTGCCCATGGCAAGGGGGTTAGAACTTGATGGTCTTTAAGGTCCCTTCCAACTCGAACTATTCTATGATTCTAAATGTCCAACCCCTGCATGCTTCTTTGAATTCATGTTAAAAAGAGTGTCAGAGAAAGGCAGAGTGTGGGATCACTGAAGGAATACAGCTACATACCGAGCAAGTGCCAAGAGTGGCAGGAAGTGCCCAGGAGGACCCTGTGGAGGGTGAGGAGAGCCCCTCAGCAAAGCCCAGGGAGATGCTGACATCAGGATTTGTCTTCTTTAACTTAACAAGCACCGACACCTGCAGCACCGCGGCTCCTCCTGCCGCCCGTCGCTGCCTAATGAAGAGAAATAGGCACTTTTAGGATACAAATCGATTTTTGGCATCCACCACCAGCAGACAAAGCCTGAGTGAAGGCTCTTGTGATGGGGAAGACACCACCATCCACACCCAAGCTGTCGACCTCAAGGCAGGGAAGAGCAGAAGGAGCCAGTCCCGAGAGGAAGATGCATCCAGAAGAGAGAAGATGTGATGCCAGGAGACAGCCATGGCTATGGGGTGAGTGGTCCAGTGGGGCAAACCTCTTTCCTCCATGGGAGATGGAGTGCTTAGCCTCCTTCCTCTGAGGATGGGCCAGGAGGGACAAGGGATGACAGACACATTAACACCTTCCTCTTTCTGACAGCTTGTTTTGCCTCCTGAGCTTTCTCCTCCTCTGCTAATTATTTCCTTTTGATTTGGAGAGTTCACAGAAAGAAGAAGCAGCAGAGGCCTCACGCTTTGGGAATGGAAATGGGGAAAAGAGTCTTGAATGACAGAGGGCTCAGAGAAACAGGAGTCTCACTCTTGTCCTTGCATCAAGAAAGAAGGAGTTCTTCTTCAGAGGCGTCTGGAGAACATAAAAACTCAGAGAAATGGGAGTCTTGCTCTTGTCCTTGCATCAAGAAAGCAGGAATTTTTCTTCAGGAGCATTTGGAGAACAAAAAAAACTACTGTAGGACCCACTGAGACATGAGGCTGGCTCAGAAAGGGCTGAAAAGGGTTGGAAGGGACCTCAGGGTCACCTCATTCCACCTTCTAGGGATGAGGCAGCCACAGCTTCTCTGGGTGATTTAGGACAAGGGCTCACCATCCTCACAGAAGAGGATTTCTTTCTCAGATCTCATCTAAATCTTCCCTCTTCCAGTTTGAATCCATCACCCCTCTTTGGAGGCATCTGGAGAACATAAAAATTAGAGACCAGACCTACAGTAGAGCACTGAGATGTGGGGCTGGCTCAGAAAGGGCTGAGTTCCTACAGCAAGGACCATGGAACTGGTGTTTGAGTCCAGCCAAGGGGAACAACACCAAAAGACAAGCAAAAACCAGCACAAGATTTTAGCCTGGAGGAGACTGAGGGGTGACCTCAGTCATGTCTATAAATATGGAAAGGGTGAGTGTCAGGAGGATGGAGCCAGGCTCTTCTCAGTGACCTCCAATGACAGGACAAGGGGCAATGAGTACAGTCGATGACAAGGGAGGTTCCACAGAAATATAAGAAAAAGCTTTTTCATGGTGAGGACAGAATGGTGTCCCAGGCTGCCCAGAGAGGGTGTGGGGTCTCCTTCTCTGGAGACATTCAAACCCCACCTGGACACCTTCCTGTGTGACCTGAGCTGCGTGTTCCTGCTCCAGCAGGGGGGTGGGACTAGATGCTCTCTCCAGGTCCCTTCCAATCCCTGATATTCTGTGACTGTGTGTGATTCATGGAATAACTCAAGAAGGATGTTTTCAAACTTGGAAGCCAAGTCCAGCTCCTCAGGCCCTGAGCTGGGCACAAAGCGTAAATCTCTGTGATGCCTCTTCAAATTAATCCATGGGAAGAGACTCACTCATGGGCAGAAGGTCAGTGAGGGCGATGCAGACCAGTGGCTTGGAGAATTCTTGTTTTGACCAATAACCACAGACCAGAAAAAGGGCACAACCACAGGAGAGGGAGGAGAGGTTTGCACAAGAGAAGGAAGCAGCCTGCACCCCATGCACAGACTTTGGGGGACCTGAAATGCTTCAACCTATCTGGGCAGTCTCAACACAGTCACAGATTGGTTTGGGACCTCAGGGTCACCTCATTCCACCCTCCAGGGATGGGGCAGCCACAGCTTCTCTGGGTATTCTAAGACAAGGTCTCACCATCCTCACAGCAAAGGATTTCTTTCTCAGATCTCATCTAAATCTTCCCTCTTCCAGCTTCAATCCATTGCCCCTCATCAGAGGCATTTGAAGAACATAAAAACTAGAGACCAGACCTACAGTAGGTCCCACTGAGATATAGGGCTAGCTCAGAAAGGGCTGAAAAGAGTTGTAAGGGACCTCAGGGTCACCTCATTCCACCATCTAGGGATGGGGCAGCCACAGCTTCTCTGGGTAATAAGGGCTCACCATCCTCACAGCAAAGGATTTTTTTCTCAGATCTCATCTAAATCTTCCCTCTTTCAGTTTGAATCCATCACCCCTCCTCCTGTCACTACATGCCCTTGCATAAAGTTCCTCTCCCTGTAGGCTTTTGGCTCTGGGGTCCAGCACACAAGAAGCCTGAACATCAGCTTCCTACCCACCCCAAAGACATGATAGTGCACATGAAGAGTGAGAAAGCACCTGGGGGAAGCACCAGCAACCCAAAGCCCCTTCCAGCACCCTTCTGGCAGCTGGGTCATGGAATCATAGAATGGTTTGGGTTGGAAGTGACCTCAAAGATCTAGTTCCAATCCCCCTGCCATGGGCAGAGACACCTCCCACTACACCAGGTTGCTCAGTGCCTCATCCAGCCTGGCCTTAAACACCTCCAGGGATTGAGGAGGCATCCACAACCTCTCTGGCCAAAAACAAGGAAAAGCTTCTCAGTCCAAATTGCCAGCAGGGGTTGTAAAAGTTTTAAAAGAAATAAAGGACTTTGACATGCTCAAGAGTTAGGACTCCAGCCCTCCAGTGATACATTTGACACCATAAATTTCACACCATGGGTTTCACACCCTCCTCACCACATCCATCTGCCTTTATCCTGCACATCTTCCAAAGGAAACCTGTTTCCTTCACTGTTTTGTCCCCACTTCACTCTCTCCATTTTCACCCAACACAGGGGTTGGGTCTCTGGGAATTTCTCCTCAGAGGGAGACACCACCAGCCCCTTCTCTCTCCTCATCTTGGAAGGAACTACTTCAAGGCTTGACTCTCCTCCAAGCAGAGCTTGACTTGAGCAAGGTTCACCCCCTCATTTTCACATCCATCTCCCTTTATCCTGCACATCTTCCAAAGGATACCCTTTTCTTCATTCTGCACATCCTGCCATGGGCAGGGACACCTCCCACTAGACAAGGATGCTCGATGCCATCCTCTACCCTATTCAAAAGTCCTACCACAGCCTTTCTGTAGCCCCCTTCTTTCAAGTATTGAGAAGGTCCTCTGATGTCCCCCCTGAGCCTTCTCTTCTCCAGGCTCAACAACTCCAAATCCTTCAGCCTGGGTCCTCAGAAGGGAGGTGCTCCAGCCCTCCCATCATCTTCATGGCCTCCTCTGGACCTGCTCCAACAGCTCAATGTCCTTCTTCTGTTGAGGGCTCCAGAACTTGAAAGGTTCCTTCACTCCAAACCCTGTGGGCCAGGGAAGCCACCGGTGTGCTCTGGGCTGGCAGGCAGCAAGAGGCAGGTATCCACAGGGAAAAATCCTTCTTCCACCCCGAGCTCTTCCTGAGCCCATTAAATGGTCTGTTGAAGATCTGCTGGTACTTTTCAAGCTCTGACAGCCCTGTTTTTCTTTCAATTGCCTTTAAGCTACTGTGTGGAATTTTCATATATAAATATGGAAATATGCAAAAGCCCTGAGATTTATAGGATCCGACACCGTGGGTTTAAACAAATCCCAGTGATCTCAGCTCCTGCTTGTGCCCCCTCCTGCAGCATCCATCCCTTGGGGATCCTTCCCTGAGTTGGGAGCTGGATTCTGCACTCCCCCCACTGCCTGTCTCCCATCTTTTCCTGCTTTGCTGCTCCTCCTCTGCTCAAACCAGGGCCCTGATATATGGCAGAACTTCAGTTCTGAGCCAGGAATATCTGGGGACACAACCATAGCAGTAGGCAGCAGAGAATCCACACTGCACAGCCATGGGAAAAGATTTGGTCAGACCCCAAAGGGCTTTAGGAGGGTTTGTCCCTGGACTGAAATATTTTATACAATGCTATGGGTTTGAAAGGACCTTTAAAGGTCACCTAGTCCAATCCCCCCTGCAATGAGCAGAGACATCTTCAGGGCTCAGAGCCCTTTCCAATATGATCTTGAATATTTCCAAGGATGGGGTATCTACCAGCTCTCAAGGCAACTTGTTCCACTGTTTCATCCCACTCATCATAAAACATTTCTTCTTTCCACCTAGTCTGAATCTACCCCCCTTTTAGTTTAAAAACATTCCCCCTTATTCCATCACAAGAGGACCAGCGCAGAGGTGATGAAGGGATTGGAGCATCTCCCTTCTCAGGAAAGGCTGACAGAGCTGTGGCTCTTTAGCTTGGAGGAGACTGAGGGGTGACCTCAGTCATGTCCATAAATATGGAAAGGGTGAGTGTCAGGAGGATGGAGCCAGGCTCTTCTCAGTGACCTCCAATGACAGGACAAGGGGCAATGGGTGCAGCTGGAACACAGGAGGTTCCACAGAAATAGGAGAAAGAACTTTGTGAGGGTGAGAGAAGAGTGTCCCAGGCTGCCCAGAGAGGGTGTGGGGTCTCCTTCTCTGGAGACATTCAAACCCCTCCTGGATACCCTCCTGTGTGACCTGATCTGGGTGTCCCTGCTCCAGCTGGCGGATGGGACTAGATGATCTCTCCAGTTCCCTTCCAACCCCTGACCTTCTGTGATTCTGTGACCTGCTAAAAAGTCTGTCCCCATCTTTTTCATAAGCTGCCTTTAAGTATTGAGAGGCTGCAGCAAAGTCTCCCTGGAGCCCTCATTTTTCCAGACACACAGCACTCAAACCTCCTGGCCCTGCAGCTCCCACCACAGCAAAGCCCTGCCCTCTCTTTGGGGTTAATCAGACACAAAACAGACATGGCCTCACTAAGCCCTTCCATCAGACTTCCCTCTAATCCCCAGCCTTTCCCACAGATAGAGCTTTTCCCCTCTGCCAAGATTTATCAGGGGAAGGCTGAGGAAGGACAAAGCACCTCATTCTGACCTGCTCTCCAGCTCCAGCCACATCTCCTCCACCCCATCCTCCATCTCCCACTCCATCCCACCATCAGCCCACGGCACCATTAGCTTCTGCCATCACCAGAGCTGACAGCTCAAAAGGCCCTGGAGAGTTGTCGTTGGAGACACAATGAATGAGATCTCTTAATTAACACCTCCCTTCACTAAATAAATTCATTCTCTGCAGCTGATATGTCGTGTCTTCACACTTTGAGGGTGACTGAGCTGCTGAAAAGGTCCCTCTCCCCCCAACACCCCACCTTCAGCCCCACACAAAGACTTCTTGCTTGGTGGTGTTTCTATAAACAAAGGCAGCTCCCAGGTGGCTTTGAAGGGAGAGAGGAAGACTGCTGGATGAAGGACAGCAGCACCCCTCAGCTTCAGCATCCTTCAGCACCCAGGCCTGCAGGAGAAACACCCTGTCCAGCTCAGGGAAAGAAGAAATCCAATAAATCCCCCTGCAACTGAAGAGATGCCCAACATCTCACATCCTTCAGCAGAGTCCTGTCTCCTACTGCCCACAGCAAAGCTCCAGCCCTGCACCAGCACGGAGAAAACACAGAAGCATAGAATGGTTTGGGTTGGAAGGGACCTCAAAAATCATCTAGTTCTAACCGCCTGCCATGGGCAGGGACAACTCCCACTACACCAGGTTGCTCAGTGCCTCATTGAGCCTGGCCTTAAACACCTCCAGGGATTGAGAAGGCATCCACAGCCTCTCTGGGCAAAGAAGGATGCTCTGCTCCCCCAGCAAAAGCTCATCAGCCCAAACTGCCAGCATAAAAGCTCGACCGTCAAGATTCAAAAGAAATAAAGAACCTTGGCACAGTCAAGAGTTAGGACTCCAGCCCTCCAGTGATAGATTTGACACCATAAATGTCACACTGTGGGTTTCACACCCTCTTCTCCACATCCTTCTGTGTTTCTCCTGCACATCTCCCAGAGGATACTCTTCTCCTTCACTGTTTTGTCCTCCCTTCTTTCTCTTTTTTTAGTCAACACAGAGTCACTGGGAACTTCTCCCCTGAGGGGGACACCACCAGCCACTTCTTTCTCCTCATCTTGGAAGGAACTACTTCAAGGCTTGACTCTCATCCAAGCAGAGCTTGACCTCAGCAAGTTTCACCCCCTCCTCTCCACATCCATCTGTCTTTTTCCTCCACATCTTCCAATTGATACCCTTTTCTTTATTGTTTTGTTTCCCCTTCTCTCTCCTTTTTCACCCAACACAGAGGTTGGATCTCTGGGAACTTCTCCCTTGAGGGGGACATCACCAGCAACTTCTCTCTCCTCATCTCGTAAGGAATCACTTCAAGGTTTGACTCTCCTGCTAGCAGATCTTGACCTCAGCAAGTTTCACTCCCTCCTCACCACATCCATCTCCCTTTCTCCTGCACATCTCCCAAAGGATACCCTTTTCCTTCACTATTTTATCCCTCCATCTCTCTTCTCTTTTCCACCCAACACAGGGCCTGGATCACTGGGAAATTCTCCCCTGAGGGGGACACCACCAGCCCCTTCTGTCTCCTCACCTTGGAAGGAATCACTTCAAGGTACATCCATCTCCCTTTCTCCAGAACATTTTCCAAAGGATACTCTTTTCCCTCACTGTTTTGTCCTCACATTTTCCAAAGGATAGCCTTTTCCTTCACTGTTTTGTCCCTGCTTCTCTCTCCCCTTTTTCACCCAACACAAGGGATCTCCTCAGGCAGGAGGTCCCAGGCTGTGCCCAGAGCCATCTTCCACAAAGCAGCCATGGATACAGGACAAAGCCTCCTCTCTGGCTTTATGGTGAGGGCAGAGAGAAAAGCAATAATGAAAAATCAAAACCTTACCACTAAGAAAAGACATTTTCCTCCAGGTTTGAATCCCCACCAGCACAGCTTCTGCTCATTGACCTGGGTCATCAGCCAAGAATGATTTCCTCCTGGCTTCCTTTTCCCTGATGGAGGCTGACATGAGAGAAAGACTCTGCTTTATTTTATTTACTTAAGGAAATTAATTTGATTTCTAAAGAGGTGTGGATTTGAAATCAATTTCCCAGTGGAATGGCGTGAGGTTTACAGCTGGCACAGGACACCAGTGGCTCCTGATGTTGGCCTGATGCTGTGGTTGTCACCAGTTCGACAAGAAGTTTTTAGGTAACATTTAAGGGAACCATTTTCCTGCTCCAAACCAGTTTAAATGGGGACTGGCAGGGGGTTGATTCTCTGATGTGTGCTAAGGGGTTGGGAATCACTGAGAATTTCTCCCCAGAGGGGGACACCACCAGCCATCTCTCTCTTCTCACCTCAGAACTCCTTCAAGGCTTGACTCTTTTATCTCCTCCAAGCAGAGCTTGACCTCAACAAGTCCTACTGCACTGAGGTGACTCTGAGCAGAAGCTGATTATTCCAGCCAGGGAGAGCATTCTGGCTTCTTTGGTGTTTACAGCCTGTATCCCAGAAAACCCCACCTGCACTAGCTCCAAAAATAGACCAAATCTCCCAAAGCCTGCTCTCCTCAAGACCCCATGTCACTGAGGAGTCCCTGTGTGCTCTGGGAATCCCCTCAGTGAGTGGGACAAAGCTGTAAGGTTCTCCTTGGGTTCAATCTGCCCTGTGATCCTAGCTCACAGCAGCTCTAGAGATGACCCTGATGCCATGTCACTGTGTCAAGCAGGGTGATGCAGAGAGTGGGATTGATGATGGGATTGCCTGGGTCAAACACCAGCACAGACCTACCTACAAGAGGGAGTGAGGTGGTGGGACTGGAAAGGAGACATGTGAAGAAAGGCAGGAGAGGTACCACAGATGAAAGGAAAGAGGAGAAGGATGGGAGTGGGTAGCATTGCAGGTGCCCAGGGGTGAGGAGATGGTGGAGAGAGCCATCACAAAGAGGTTGGGATGGAAGAGACCTACCATAAGGTGGTTGGGATGGAGAAGAGCCATCACAAGGAGGCTGGGATAGAGAAGAACCATCACGAGGAGGTTGGGATTGAGGAGAGCCATCTCAAGGAGGTTGGGATTGAGGAGAGCCATCATGAGGAGGTTGGGATGAAGGAAAGTTATCACATGGAGGTTGGGATTGAGGAGAGCCATCACTAGGAGGTTGGAGTGGAGGAGAGCCATCACTAGGAGGTTAGGCTGGTGGAATAGGGAGTGCCAGGGATTGGCATCCAAATGATGTGAGCCTGCACACAGCCAGCCCCAAAGACTTTCAGGGTTTCAGAGAGTTCTGGCACTACAAGAGAGGATTTGACAAGCTGAAAAAATACCCCTCACCTTGCATTTTAGAAAGTGTCCATCTCCTAGAGCTGAAGAGGAAGGGGAAAATGTAAAAAAAAACCCATAGAAATTGTAAGGGAAGGGAAGGATCAGGAGACATACAGAACCTCAGGCTTGGCTAGAGGCTATTGATAGAAATAAAATGAGTTTGCCTGGAATTGCCTCTTTTCCACACTTAGAGCCAACACATCCATTGGACCTTCTCACTCAGCTCTGGTTCACAATGGGGCTGACCAAGACACAAGTTCCCACCAGCCTTCATCAAAATCTCACCTGCACTAGCAAAGACAGCAGAGAGCACATCTGGGAGCTGCCTGGTTAAAAATGACAGCCAGAATGAGCATCTGAAGGAACTTATGAGGGTTTTCTGGGTTATTGGGGAGCATAAAGGTCTCCCCAAGAATAAGGAAGAAGGGGAGATGGGAAGATAAAAAGGGAAATCCCATTCGTGTAGAAATGCCAAGAAACAGAAGTAAGGTTGGAAGGAGAGCACATTGTGAGATGTCTCAGGGGAGCCCCACGTGCAAGACAAGGAGGAGAAGAAAAAGAAAAGCTTTTAGCACCAGTTTTATGGCGCTCATGAATAAGGAAAAAAGGAATTGTCATGAGAGAGAGAGAAGCAGGCACCATCTCCTCCAAATCCCAGTCACCATCTCCTCATGAACCCTGAGCTCTATCAGGGCTGTAGGAAAGCTGAAGGGAACCCCATAGCACTTCCTAATGGTGATGGGAACAGAAAGCCCTCATCTCCTGGGATTCAGGGCTGCAGGAAAACTGAGAGGAACCCTATACCACTTTCTAATGGCGGTGGACACAGAAAGCCCTCATCCCTTGGGATTCAAGGGCAAGGACCCTAAATACAGTGGGTGAGTTGGAAGCAGAGATGAGCCCAGAGCAGAAGAGCAGAGCAGCCTCTTCTCTATGAACAGGGATGGAGACACTTCCAGGCTTCATCATTAATTTCAGGGGCTGAGTATTCAGCTTAGATGATAAATCATCAGCAGTTCAGAAAGCTGTTCCAAGCAAGGTCACGGGGACCACTATGGCTGATGGAAGAGCTGAGGGTGCTTTGCCCAGGGAGAACACCTTGATACCACAACCAAGGTCATGGAGCACAGAAAAAAACAGTTATTTAATGCAGAAGGGTGTCCAGAGCACTTGTTCAATCAGCCACAAGGCACCCCGAGCACCCAAGGAATTGTAAGGGGCTTGAAGATCTCCTCTGAGCCTTTTCTTCACCAGGCTGAACCCTCTCAACTCTCTCAGCCCCCCCTTGCAGCAGAGGATGAAGCAGAACTGTGCCAAACACCATAGAATCAGAGAATGGTTTGGGTTGGAAGGGACCTCCAAGATCATCTAGTTCCTACCTTCCTGCCATGGGCAGGGACACCTCCCACTACACCAGGTTGCTCAGTGCCTCATCCAGCCTGGCCTTAAACACCTCCAGGGATTGAGGGGGCATCCACAGCCTCTCTGGGCAACCTCTTCCACTGTCTCACCACCCTCACAGCAAAGAACTTGTTTCTTACATCCAGCCTAAATCTCACCTCTTCCCATTTGCACCCATCACTCCTNAGCCTGTCCTCAGAAGGGAAGTGCTCCAGCCCTCTCAGCATCTTCATGGTCTCCTCTGGACCCGCTCCAACAGCCCTTTTTATGTTGAGGGCTCCAGAACTGGACACAGTAACTCCAGTTGGGGTCTCTCCAGAGCCCAGTAGAGGGGCAAAATGATCATACACTGTGCCTGCAAAAGGCAACCAGAGCTGGTTGAGCCAACCCAACCCACCTTGCAATGGCCATTCTCATACACAAGAGGCAAACTGCCCTGACATCCCGGCAAGCACAGCCATGAAGCTGTGGAACACTGCTAAGGTGCTGTGACTTCCAAGATCCAGCTCCTGTAGGAGACCAGCATCTGCCTGTCCTTGCCCAGCAGGACAGCAAGGTCCTGGCCACAGTCAGTCCCCAGCTAATTCCACTAAAGCACAGAGAAGACACACCATCAGCTATTCCCTGGTTATTTTTAGTACCTGATGACTTCCCTGGAAGCAGGCCATGGTGCAGGGTCACAGGGCTGTCGGACAAAGGGACAAGGAACAGCACCAGCTGCAGGAGATGCCAGCCCTGCTTTGAAGGAACTTTATAAAAGGGGTAAGAAATTATTTCCAGGGACAAGGCAGGACTGAGTGAAGCATCACACACAGAATCACAGAGTGTGAGGGATTGGAAGGGACCTGGAGAGATCATCCAGTCCCATCCCCCCGTTGGAGCAGGAACACCCAGATCAGGTCACACAGGAAGGTGTCCAGGTGGGGTTTGAATGTCTCCAGAGAAGGAGACCCCACACCTTCTCTGTCACAATCACCCTGAAAAAAGTCTTTTCTCCTATTTCTGTGGAACCTCTTGTGTTCCAGCTTGCACCCATTGCTCCTTGTCCTATCATTGGAGGCTACTATGAAGAACCTGGCTCCATCCTCCTGACACTCACCCTTTACATATTTATAAATATGCATGAGGTCACCCCTCAGTCTCTTCCAAGCCAAAGAGACTCAGGTCCCTCAGCCTCCCCTCAGAAGGAGGATGCCCCAATTCCCTAATCACCATGAAGGGGACTTCACTTTGGCTGCCTGAGAACTTCTTTACCCTCCCCCAACTTCCACATGTGATAAGATGGATAAAGATAGGGGAATATATAACTGATATGAAATAAACAAAGGCTGAAGAGCAGACAGAGGCCATTGCTCCTCCATCAGAGGATGCATCTGAGGGTCCAGAACAGCTCGGTACGTTCAGTGCTGACACGTGGAGAATACAAACACTTCCCACCAACTCAAAGGAACCAGGTGCCCAAAACACACAGAGGAAGGCACATAATTCCACTGAAAGCCCCTTATTTCAACTACCTTGCTGGAGAGATTTCTTCAGATAATCCTCAAAGCCCACATAATGCCTTACAAAGATTTGGGGGGGTTTAAATCTTTTTTTCTCTCAGGATTCGGCACCATGATACAGATCATACTTCTTGTGGCCTTTCAGAGCACATTTTCTAGTTATTATGGTAATAAATGAAGAAAGGCTCCAGTCTGGTGCAATGGGTACAGCCTGTAGGCAGAGAGATCCCTTTTCTTATCATAGAATGGTTTGGGTTGGAAGGGACCTGCAAGATCATCCAGTTCCAACCCCCCTGCCATGGGTAGAGACACCTCCCACTACACCGGGTTGCTCAGTGCCTCATCCAGCCTGGCCTTAAACACCTCCAGGGATTGAGGGGGCATCCACAGCATCTCTGGGCAACCTCTTCCAGTGTCTCACCACCATCACAGCAAAGAACTTCTTCCATAGTTCCAGACTCAATCTCCCCTCTTCCAATTTTCATCGAATCTTTCCAGTCCTGCCATCCTGGACCCTATTCACAAGTGCTACCCCAGCCATTCTGTAGCCCCCTTCAGGTATTGAGAAGCTCCTCTAAGGTGCCCCCTGAGCCTTCTCTTCTCCAGGCTCAACAACCCCAACTCCTTCAGTCTGTCCTCAGAAGAGAGGGGCTCCAGCCTTCTCATCATCTTCATGGCCCTCCTCTGGACCTGCTCCAACAGCTCAATGTCCTTGTTCTGTTGAGGGCTCCAGAACTGGACACACACACCCACCTACCACCTCTGTTCTCAGAAGGAAAAAGGCATCTTAAATGTATAAACTTCAGGGAGTCCGTGAGCTGTAGGTGTCTGGCAGAGCCACCCTGGCTGGATGACACCCTCTGTCCCCTCTCTGGCCACCTCCTTCACACACAGAGCACAGGCAGACGAAGAGGGACTGGGCACAGAGACTAAATATTTAAAAGTACACTTCAAAGGAACACAGCAGGGTCCCGAGTGTGCGGGAGAGTGACTTCAGCAAGAAGAAAGGCACCTGCAGCAGAAGGGAGTGGAGCTAACAAGCAGGATAAACACCAGAGGACAGGGAGAAGGTGGGACCTGATGGGAATTGGCATAAACATGAGGCTGAAGCAGAAATCTCAGGAAAAGGAGGAAAAGAGCAGGAGTATTGGGTGATGAGGCATTGAGCAACCTGGTGTAGTGGGAGGTGTCCCTGCCTATGGCAGAGGGGTTGGAACTAGATGATCTTTAGGGTCCCTTCCAACCCAAACCATTCTATGATGTGTTGTCCCCTCCTCACTGGATCCTCCTGAGCACTCCTGCTAAATCCAGGGAGAGTTTTATCCCCTCTGTTCCCACAGGGAGCCCAGTGCAGAGCCCAGACACTCTCTAATTGTCAGAAACAATCTCTCAGTGCCCATGCTGGGTTTATTCCAGGCCAGTTTAGATGAACTTGCTCCCATGTCCTCGGGCATAAATAGTTCTCCTTTGCTGCTCCCTCCAGTCCCAACCATCCCCAATGTATTTATAGGCAGTTCTCTTCCCCAGCATTCACTTTTGCTAGTTTAATTTTCCTGACTCTCCCTTCTCAGCACCTCAGCTCCCTCCCATGGTGCCAGCAGCCCTTTCCCAACCCCACTTCTCTGTTCAGCTTCCCCTTGGAGCAAAGGGACTAATTGCCAAGTAAGGGAGATGGGCTCATGTCTTACCCTTAGTTATAATGGATCATAATCATCTAGGTTGGAAGGGACCTTTCAGATCATTGAGTCCAACCAAGCTCTGACAAGCTTTGTACCTGCACATGGAGCCCTTGACCCTCAGATTAGGAGTCTGATGTTCTCCCAAGACTTATCTTCTGTCACTCTTGCCTGTTTGGAGTCAATTAAAGGCCATAAAGAGTGGTTCCAGAACCCAAGTGGGACTTGTCATCCTGTGTGACATGTTCTCTCTGCATCCTGGCCAAGCTACCTCACCCTCATCCTAACCCTAACCCTAATCCCTGGCCAAGCCATCTTGCTCTAATCCTAACCCTAACGTTAATCTTTAACCAATTACATCAATTAATCAATTACCAATTATGCCCTGACACTTTGTACAACCACATGATGTCTGTAGGGTTAAATATTATCCTCTTTGGTGTCAGACAGCAACTCTGCAAGAGGGGAAAGCTCCATCCAGCAGAGAAAAGGACAAGAAGAAGATCCCACACCTGTTCTTCTCCAGAAAAGCTGGAGGACCATTTATGCAGGAAGCAAATGTTGCTCTTTCACTCAGCGTTTGGGGAAAAAAGCCACACCCCTGGACTTCCTGACAACTAGAAATAACACAAAAGTGGCCAAATGTGGCCAACTTCCAAGAGCAAGATGCATGTAGATGATGAAGGACGGGGAACTAGGATTCAAGGGTTTGAAGAGTGCCTGCCAAGGAGGCACTTGGACATTTAGGCTCATTTTAGCACAAGCTGGAACAGCAGAAAAGCTTTCAAAAGGCAGAAAAATCCAACTACACACACAGAGGGTACAGTGAGCAAATCCACAGAGCTGAGATGAAACTTGGCTTTACACTGTTTTGTTTAAATATTTGATTAGCAGTGTTAATAATGTCAGATCTCTCAACGCTGCTGGGATTTCTCACTTTCTATCTGGTGCTTAGCACAGCCCTTCCTTCTACTGAGAGAGAAAAGGGAGACATCAACCAGAGGGGATTTTGCCCCTCTACTGGGCTCTGGTGAGACCCCAACTGGAGTTATTGTGTTCAGTTCTGGAGCCCTCAAGATAAGGACATTGAGCTGTGGAATTAGCTGGGGGCTGACTGTGGCCGGGACCTTGCTGTCCTGCTGGGCAAGGACAGGCAGATGCTGGTCTCCTACAGGAGCTGGATCTTGGAAGTCACAGCACCTTAGCAGTGTTCCACAGCTACATGGCCGTGCTTGCCAGGCTGTCAGGGCAGTTGCCTCTTGTGTATGAGAATGAGGATTGGCAGGTGGGTTGGGTTGGCTCAGGCAGCTCTGGCTGCTTTATGCAGGCACAGTGTCTGATCATTTTACCCCTCTACTGGGCTCTGGAGAGACCCCAACTGGAGTTACTGTGTCCAGTTCTGGAGCCCTCAACAGAAGAAGGACATTGAGCTTCTGGAGCAGGTCCAGAGGAGGGTCACCAAGATGCTGAGAGGGCTGGAGCACCTCCCTTCTGAGGACAGGCTGAAGGAGTTGGGGTTGTTGAGCCTGGAGAACAGAAGGCTCAGGGGGGACCTCAGAGGAGCTTCTCAGTACCTGAAGGGGGCTACAGAAAGGCTGGGGTAGGACTTGTGAATAAGGTCCAGGATGGCAGGACTAGGAGTGATGGATGCAAATTGGAAGAGGGGAGGTTTAGGCTGGATCTAAGAAAGAAATTCTTTGCTGTGAGGGTGGTGAGACACCGGAAGAGGTTGCCCAGAGAGGTCGTGACGCCCCCTCAATCCCTGGAGGTGTTTAAGGCCAGGCTGGATGAGGCACTGAGCAACCCGGTGTAGTGGGAGGTGTCCCTGCCCATGGCAGGGTGTTTGGAACTGGATAATCTTGAAGGCCCTTTCCACTCCAAACCATTCTATGAAATGTACAAAGAGAAAGGAGAGAGCTGCTGTGAGTGAGATGCACGTGCTGCAGACTCAGAGCTGCTGGGCACAGGGGGCAGAGGAAATGTTTAGTGATTGCCTCAGCAAGGAAGTGACATTTTCCAGCTTGCCTGAGGATGCAAGAAAAATGCAGCAGAGTGTCCCCACCAGGCCTGGCAGCCAGCTCTGACCCACTTACAGGCACCATTGTCACACAGGCAGATGCCCCCATCCCTGCCTTGGAGCCCAGAGTGACCCTGTGCCAGGATGGGCAAGAGTCAGAGCAGGGTTTGTCCTGAGACCCCCCCCAGATCAAGGGATGGCAGTGGAATGCTTGGGCTCAGCAGGGGCTCAGCAGAGTTGGAGGGATGCTTTGAGCCAACCTACTGTGTATTTACCTTCAGATGAGCTTGATTTTGTGGGGGAGCAATGAAAAAATCTCCCCTCTCTGTATCCATTAGTGTCTGCTGAGCGAGGGGCTCCCCACTGGGGCTGGCATCCCTCCCCTCCCCCAGTGCTCTGTCCTCCTCCTCCTCCATCTTCATTTCCCATATTCCATCAGCCATGTTTGGTGATTGCTCCACACCTTCATCATGCTGCCAGTCTATCTTTGACTGCAAATAACACCCTCCCAACCACCAGAACCCAAGCGGGAGAACTTTAACCTGTCTCTAAAGCCCAAAAACACCCCTCAACCACCACAGCTGAAGGTAGAAGAGCCTTAACCTGCCTCTAAACCCCAAAAACACTCCTCAACCACCACAGCCCAAGGCAGAAAAGCCTTAACCTGCCTCTAAACCCAAAAAACCACCTCCCAACCACCAGAGCCCAAGGCAGAAGAGCCTTAACCTGCCTCTAAAGCCAAGGCTGCACAAAAGTTTTTCCTCAATAAGAGGGAATGTCTGCAGTGATTTCTTACTCCACCCTTTTGCAGCCCCACATGATGGTTTGGTTTCAATATTGTGGCCACTCAGTTCCTTTGGGAGTGGTGTAACATGGAGGGAGAGCAAGATGGAAATGAAGAATAAGGAGCAACCAACCTCAGGAGATGCACTGAGCTGGGCAAGTCAGGAAGAAACTCTTCTGAGAAATGTTTCCTTTGGGCCTGTGTTGGTGCAGCGTGGCTACTAGGAGACATGTTCTTGTTTCCTTACCAAGGTGAGGGCTTGTTTCCTCACCAAGAGGTCATTTTCCATCACCACGCTTCAGCAAAACAAATTCTGTTGGGCAAGAACCTATTTCTGGGTAGGTTTTTAAATGTCAGCCTAATTCCAGCTGCAAAGAGACTGAGTTTCTGCCTCTCTGCTTTCCCAAAGATCTGCTGTCCAGGATGGAGCCACCTCCCAGCAGTAGATGAGATGGTGATGGCCTTGTGGCCAGGCTTGAGCCATACCCAGGTGTCTCTGCCCATGGCAGGGGGTTGGAACTAGATGACCTTTAAGGTCCCTTCCAACCTAAACCATTCTATCATTCTATGGATATTGTACACATGAAGGTGCTGAGCTGGGAGTGAGCTCCATCCTTCAGGGTCTCAGTGTTTCAGACTCAGGGCAGTATCTCCAGCCCCCACACCATCCAGTGCCAACAGGGCTCAGCCCACGTGGAAACAGCCAGAGGACATTGTGCCCAGGGCTTTTAAAGACATTAAAAAAAGATGGGGGAGAAACCTTCTTCATCAATAGGAACAAAAGCAGCCTCTCCCCACAGCTGTATCAATTACAAAGGATGCACTAAAAGGTTTTAGTAACGATTTCTTGTCAATAATCTGCATCTTCAGGTCCCAGTGCCCTACTCCTAACTCTCCTGAGAGCCAGATGTCACAGAGGAACAGACACATCAAGGACCCGATGGCACAGGCAGAGGAGAACAATTAAAATGAGATATTGGGCAGAGAAAAAAGGGTCAGAGACAGAAATCTCTACAAATACAGAGTGATCAGGAGTGGGAAGGAAGAGAGGTCTATAAATATGTAAAGGCTGAGTGTCAGGAGGATGGAGCCAGGCTCTTCTCAGTGACCTCCAGTGATAGGACTCAGGGCAATGGGCGAGAGCTGGAACACAGAAGGTTCCAAAGAAATAGGACAAAAAAATTTGTCAGGGTGAGAATGACAGAATTCCCTGCTTTGGCTCAACCAGTCCCAAACTGGGAGTAGTGGGGAAGGGGGGGGGAAGCTGGAACACAGGAGGTTCCACAGAAATAGGAGGAAAAACTTCGTGAAGGTGAGAGAAGAGTGTCCCAGGCTGCCCAGAGAGGGTGTGGGGTCTCCTTTTCTGTAGACATTCAAACCCCACCTGGACCTTTTCCTGTGTGACCTGATCTGGGTGTTCCTCCTCTGGCAGTGGGATGGGACTGGATGATCTCTCCAAGTCCCTCCCAAACCCTGACATTCTGGGATTCTGTGATATTCCTGTGCCCATACAAATGGTTCCCTGCCCTTGGCACTCCCTCCTCCTTTTGCCACAAGATCTGAAGGCTCTGGGAGCTGCAGTCCATGGGACTGATTCTTCCCTGCAAGTCAGCCAGAGATTCAAGTGGGCAGGAGGAAAGCACTTTCCTTCCACCAGCAAAATAAGAAAAAACAGGGAGGAGTTCAAGCTGGGAACTGTCAAAACAAAAGACAGTCTACAACATGGAAAAAGCTGAGAGGTGGAAGAGGGAAAACGCATTGTGGCCACCCCTCCAGCTCAGAGCCACAACAACATGGCTCAGAAATACAACATTGATTTGGAAGCTGCCAATCCAGGCAGGCACTGGCCCAGGAGAAGTCTCCTCCACACCAGGAGACGTTGATCTGGAAGCTGCCAGGACAGACAAAAGCCCAGGAGAAGCCTCCTCCATACCGGGAGAGATCACCTCATCATCCCTCAGAGAGCCAAGGAAGAACGTGGGCCACCTTTGCTCCCTCCTCAGTTGAGCAAGGGCTGTGATAAGGTGCTCTGTGAGTGCTGGTTATCAGCTAATCCCATCTCTGAGCCCATAACCCCATGCCTGACCCCAAAAGCCCCTGCACAGGGTTTTCTGAGGCTTCCTCTCACAGTCACAACCAGGTTTCCTGAGGGAACAGGGGAAACATGGTCACCACATCCCCTTGCTAATCATCTCCTAGCCTGGCAGTGCATTTTAACTACATTCAAAATGTACTACTCTCCACCCCTAAAAATCATCAGAAACCTCATCCTCCCTGGTGAAAGTAGACATGGGGGAATTTACTAGAGGAAAAGTTGGGAATTGGGGATTCTTCCCTTGTTTAAACTCCAGAGGAACCACAATGGGCACAAGCACAAACAAAAGGCAGGCAATTGCAGCCAACCCAGTCCTGAGCTGCAGCAAGAGAAGTGTGGCCAGCAGGGCAATGGAGGGGATTTTACCCCTCTACTGGGCTCTGGTGAGACCCCACCTGGAGTTACTGTGTCCAGTTCTGGAGCCCTCAACATCAGAAGGACATTGAGCTGTTGGAGCAGGTCCAGAGGAGGGTCACCAAGATGCTGAGAGGTCCTTTCTGAGGACAGGCTGAAGGAGTTGGGGCTGTTCAGCCTGGAGAAGAGAAGGCTCAAGGAGAACTTCAGAGTAGCTTCTCAATACCTTAAAGGAGCCTACAGAAAGGCTGGGGTAGGACTTTTTAATAGGCTCCAGGATGGCAGGACTAGGAATAATGGATGCAAATTGGAAGAGGGGAGATTTAGGCTGGAGATAAGAAAGAAGTTCTTTCCTGTAGGAAGAGGTTTTCTAAAGAGGTTGTGGATGGCTGGGGAGTGGATGAGGCATTGAGCAATCTGGTGTAGTGGGAGGTGTCCCTGCCCATGGCAGGGGGATTGAAACTAGATGATCCTGAAGATCCCTTCCAACCCAAACCATTCTGTGATTCTACAATTTCAGTTCTACTCACCATGGGATGATTGTTATCCATGGTGAGGAAAGTCTAGGAAGTTGTTCTTGCTGCCATCACAACTCAGCCTCAGGCTGGGGATGCTGCAGAAGTGCACGTTCATGGTCCTTCCCATGCTCCCACCACATTCCTAGCTCATGGGAACAGGATGATCATGGGGTGATTTTCTTCTTTTTCCAAGACCTTTGTCTTTCTTTGCCATCACACAGGGCCTGGAGCCCATCCAAAAGCTTTCCAGGAGCAGAATGGGCTGAGTGTGCTGTCCCTGCAGCTTTCCCATCCTTCTCAGCGCTGTAAAACTGTCTTGTAAAAGCAAAATTAAAGGCTCAAGTGCTCGCCACAAAGTCCTTCCCAGGGATGTGTTTTCTGGTGTCTGCAGCTGCAAGACAGAGTGAGGGAGGTGGAAGAGGGGGAAGGAAGAGCTTTATGCATTAAACTTCTTTATAAATCTATGGAAGGTGCTTCATCACTTCCCAGCATTTCACTATAAAACCCGCTCAGCCCTGTTTACAAATTGCAGGACTGGTTTTATGGGCAGGGCCTGGCTAATGGCAGAGCTAAACCCAAGGAGCAGCACTATGAGATGCTTCTCCCTCCCTCTTATGGTGGGATTTATACTGCAGCATCCATCCTAGGGTGGGAGATTTACCTTCCCAAGCCAAAGCCTTCTAAGGTCAAAAGAGATTTGACCTTGAACTGGAGAGATCTGGAGGAGACAGGCTGGAGATAAGAGAAAAGTTCTTTGCTGTGAGGGTGGTGAGACACTGGAAGAGGTTGCCCAGAGAGGCTGTGGATGCCCCCTCAATCCCTGGAGGTGTTTAAGGCCAGGCTGGATGAGGCACTGAGCAACCTGGTGTAGTGGGAGGTGTCCCTGCCCATGGCAGGGGGTTGGAACTAGGTGATCTTTGAGGTTCCTTCCAACCCAAACCATTCTATCATTCTATAATTCTATGCTCGTGGAGAGCAAACAGAGATGGATGGCTCATGGGAATGTCTGTGACCCACAAAGATGGGGCTAACCCCACACTCATGGGAGACTTGATGTCTCCTACCTGCTATGTGGGATGGTCCCTGACCCTAGAGCATCCCTTCGTCCACGTCCACCAGCAGGGATCTAACAGCAAAGTAAGGTTCACCCCCTGGCAAGTGGCTGATTATGGTGCTGCTGGGGATCAAGCTGCAGGGGAGGAGGTGGAAAACCCACAGCAGGTCTCCCAGTTAAGGCTGGAGGAGGAAACAAAAGCTAATCAGGCTGGAGCATGGGAGACAGGAAGAGTACAAGTATCTTCAAGGCACGTTCCCAGCTTTGGCTCTTTGCTCCCTTTATAAAAACCTCATTTCCCTCTGTAGCACATTAATCACCTCAGCAAGAGAAGCACAGGGAGCACCAGGACGTTGTGCTGCAGTTGGATTATTTACTCTTGTAGCCTTTAAGGAAACAAGAGATAAGTGCAGGAGCCAAACTCGTGCTCACACAGCAGCAGCCCCCTTCAGGTATTGAAAAGCTCCTCTGAGGTCCCCCCTGAGCCTTCTCTTCTCCAGGCTCAACAACCCAAACTCCTTCAGCCTGTCCTTCATCATCTGGGGAAAACAGAGCAGTCACCTTTAGTCACTGCTGCCCTGAGCCACACCTCCCAAGGAACATGCTCTTCCATCCTTGATTTCCATTTGCCCCTAAACACATTCCTTCTACCCTCTGGAGCCATCTCACCTTCCCAGGGGTGACATCCTGATCTAGAGACACACAAAGGAGTCTTTATTTCCAAGATAAGAGCCACCAAAATGCAAATAGAAAGCCCCAAAGAACACAAGATCAAACAGGGTCTGTATCTGCCCTTTCAAAGGCAGGCAGGTTGAGGAGCTCACCAGAAGCAGTGGGTTTGTTTGGAACATTAAATATGATGCTAAAAGCATCTTCTGTGCGAAAACAACATGCATATGAGTTTGTTTATGCTATAACTTTAATCTCCCCAATAACAGGTCTTTAAAGCTTATTTTCAGCTGGAAAAAAAATAATACCAAGTAATGAATCAAGGCCCTAAGAGGCTGATAAGCAGCAGGGAGCCACTGCGGAGAGCACGCTGCTGATTTAATTAAAGTCTTAAATGTACTCCAAGAAACAAAATCCATTCTGCCATCAAGGTGATGGAAAGACTGCAAGTTCCCCCGAAACTCACCCAGCCACCTCATGAATCTCTGGGTTGGGAAAGAGAGAGGAAAATTGAGTCCTCTTCATTCCTCAAACCAGCAACTGTCCCCTGAGCAGGAGCTGGACATGATAAGGGGAGCTAAAGGACAAGGACAGGTTTCAGAACCTCCTGCAGTAGGGAGCAGCATCTACATCCCTGGGAACCATCCTGCAGCTCAATCAGAGAGTGGTCTGGGTTGAGAAGGACATTTCAACCCCCCTTCCCTCAGCACGGACACCTCCCACCAGCCCAGGTTGCTCCAAGCCCCATCCAACCTGGCCATAAATTCCTGTAGGGATGGGAAAGCCAAAGCTTCTCTGGGCAACCTGGGTGAGGGGCTCACTCCCCTTGCAGCAAAGAATTTCCCCCTGAGATCTCACCTGAATCTCCCCTCTTNCCTGACCCTAGAGCATCCCTTCGTCCACGTCCACCAGCAGGGATCTAACAGCAAAGTAAGGTTCACCCCCTGGCAAGTGGCTGATTATGGTGCTGCTGGGGATCAAGCTGCAGGGGAGGAGGTGGAAAACCCACAGCAGGTCTCCCAGTTAAGGCTGGAGGAGGAAACAAAAGCTAATCAGGCTGGAGCATGGGAGACAGGAAGAGTACAAGTATCTTCAAGGCACGTTCCCAGCTTTGGCTCTTTGCTCCCTTTATAAAAACCTCATTTCCCTCTGTAGCACATTAATCACCTCAGCAAGAGAAGCACAGGGAGCACCAGGACGTTGTGCTGCAGTTGGATTATTTACTCTTGTAGCCTTTAAGGAAACAAGAGATAAGTGCAGGAGCCAAACTCGTGCTCACACAGCAGCAGCCCCCTTCAGGTATTGAAAAGCTCCTCTGAGGTCCCCCCTGAGCCTTCTCTTCTCCAGGCTCAACAACCCAAACTCCTTCAGCCTGTCCTTCATCATCTGGGGAAAACAGAGCAGTCACCTTTAGTCACTGCTGCCCTGAGCCACACCTCCCAAGGAACATGCTCTTCCATCCTTGATTTCCATTTGCCCCTAAACACATTCCTTCTACCCTCTGGAGCCATCTCACCTTCCCAGGGGTGACATCCTGATCTAGAGACACACAAAGGAGTCTTTATTTCCAAGATAAGAGCCACCAAAATGCAAATAGAAAGCCCCAAAGAACACAAGATCAAACAGGGTCTGTATCTGCCCTTTCAAAGGCAGGCAGGTTGAGGAGCTCACCAGAAGCAGTGGGTTTGTTTGGAACATTAAATATGATGCTAAAAGCATCTTCTGTGCGAAAACAACATGCATATGAGTTTGTTTATGCTATAACTTTAATCTCCCCAATAACAGGTCTTTAAAGCTTATTTTCAGCTGGAAAAAAAATAATACCAAGTAATGAATCAAGGCCCTAAGAGGCTGATAAGCAGCAGGGAGCCACTGCGGAGAGCACGCTGCTGATTTAATTAAAGTCTTAAATGTACTCCAAGAAACAAAATCCATTCTGCCATCAAGGTGATGGAAAGACTGCAAGTTCCCCCGAAACTCACCCAGCCACCTCATGAATCTCTGGGTTGGGAAAGAGAGAGGAAAATTGAGTCCTCTTCATTCCTCAAACCAGCAACTGTCCCCCGAGCAGGAGCTGGACATGATAAGGGGAGCTAAAGGACAAGGACAGGTTTCAGAACCTCCTGCAGTAGGGAGCAGCATCTACATCCCTGGGAACCATCCTGCAGCTCAATCAGAGAGTGGTCTGGGTTGAGAAGGACATTTCAACCCCCCTTCCCTCAGCACGGACACCTCCCACCAGCCCAGGTTGCTCCAAGCCCCATCCAACCTGGCCATAAATTCCTGTAGGGATGGGAAAGCCAAAGCTTCTCTGGGCAACCTGGGTGAGGGGCTCACTCCCCTTGCAGCAAAGAATTTCCCCCTGAGATCTCACCTGAATCTCCCCTCTTTCAGTGCCAAGCCCTTCACCCATGTCTCATGGCTCCCCTCCCTGCTCCAAAGCATCTCCCCAGTTTTCCTGGAGCCCTTTTAGGGTCTGGAAGGGGCTCTCAGGTCTCCCCAAAGCCTTCTCTTCTCCAGGATGAACCCTCCCAGCTCTCTCAGATCCCACTCATAGCAGAGGGGCTCCAGCCCTCCCAGCAGCTCCAGGACCTCCTCCAACAGGTCCATGTCCTTGTGCTGAGGCCCCAGAGCTAAACACCATAGGCCAGGTGGGGTTCCACCAAAGGGATACCATCACATCATGTCTCACATCCCTTTCAGACACTCTCCCTTCAGCAGCCTCTCTGACAGACATGTTTTTGGTGTCCCTTGCCAAGCAAGAAATGATCCAAGACACCTCCAGGCAAGTTCTGCTCATTCCTTCCTTCCTAAACAAAATTCAAAGCCAGGAAAAAAAAAAATGGGTAAAAAAAAGGGTTCCCAGAAGAAGAAGAGGCAGGCTTTGGGGTTTGCTGCTTTTTTTGTTTTTAAAGTTAGCATTAACTTCCTTTTAGCTCTCAGCATTGCTGCACAAGGCAAAGCCAAAGCATCTCATTGCAAAAGCACACAAAGAGAAGGTTTGATTTTTTAAAAAATTGCTGCCTTCTGTCATAATTTTTGGGTGAGTTTGACACAAATAATTTCAGCTGACCTGAAACCCTCTCCTTCAAATGCATTTGTATACGCTCCAGAAGAGAAAAAGAAAGACAGACAGCAAGGCTGAGGGATTTTTTTTTTTTCCCCTGTATTTGTGCAAAACCACTAATTTTCAGTTGTTGGCTTTCTGCTAGAGATAATAACACGGAACAAATGGCTGAATAAATGATTCTTCTCACAGGTGTAGCAAAGAAATAAGATGGTGCATCAGAGAATGAAAAAAAAAAAAAAAATTGAGAGCTTACAGATCCAAAGCACCAGGAATATTTATAGAAACACAGCAACAGCGTCAACACTTGGATGTTTGTGCTACCAACCCCCCACCTAGAGTTTAGGTTTGACATCTCCTGGCATCACACACATCACTCCTGAAATTAAAAAGCCTCAAATTAAGAAACCACATAGAGTTGGAAGGGTCCTGCCAAGGCCATCTAGTCCAACCCCCTGCAGTGACAGGGACATCCCACACTAGATGAGGTTGCTCAGAGCCTCAGCAAGCCTGGGCTAGGATGTGTCCAGACATTGATGGTGTCTCCACC
Organism: Turnix velox; assembly: GCA_013400935.1. Classification (NCBI taxonomy): domain Eukaryota; kingdom Metazoa; phylum Chordata; class Aves; order Charadriiformes; family Turnicidae; genus Turnix; species Turnix velox. The sequence goes on from VZTY01029276.1 coordinate 27,027, forward strand.
ACCTCTCTGGGCAGCCTGGGCCACTGTCTCACCACCCTCATGGGGAGGTACTTCTTCCTCATGTGTCATCTAACCCTGCCCTTGTTTCAAACCATTGCCCCTAATTTTATCAGCCTCATTTTTCTCATGATGGGTTGTGAAACACCACAAGACCAAGCTGGGATGAACATCATTCCCCTGGATACCTGTTTGGGAGCCCTGAAGGGCAGCAGCTTCATCTGCTCAATAAACAATTCCGACTCACGAACACATCAGGAAACTCATGCTGTGGCCCTGGACAGTCCACCCTCACGAGGGCAAAGTTTGTGAGACAAACCTTTTCTGCAAATCACTCCCATTTGTCCCTTCTTGCAGTCACTGGTGTTATTTCCATTGCCTCCTCCAGCACCATCATCCATCTCCTCCCAGTCAGTTCCCAACGTCATCTCCAGACAGAGCAGCTTGTCCTGGCCAAGGGGAATGGGTTTAAAGGCAATTTTCATCCTCTTTTCTAGAGCTAAATGCCATAAACATCCCACTTTGGCTGGCTCCTGGCCTTCAGGGGGGTCTGACCAGTGAGGAATAATGGGCACAAGGACACAATTGGAAGGTCAGACCTTACTGATTGTATTTATCTCTGTTGCTTATCAGGCTCTGACTGGCCTCTCCCTCTCTTTAGATGTTTTTTATATAAAACCAAACTCTCCATGACCATCTCTCATGCCCACACATCACTTTAAGTCACCTGTAAAGCAATGAAAAGAGATAAATATGATAAAGATAGAATGACACAATGGTTTTGGTTAGAAGGGACCTTTGAGATCATGCAGTTCCAATGCCCCCCGCCATGGGCAGAGACACCTCCCACCACACCAGGTTGCTCAGTGACTCATCCAGCCTGGCCTTAAACACCTCCAGGGATTGAGGGGGCATCCACAGCCTCTCTGGGCAACCTCTTCCAGTGTCTCACCACCCTCACAGCAAAGAACTTTTCTTATGTGCAACCTGAATCTCTCCTCTTCCAGTTTGCATCCATTACTCCCAGTCCTTCCACCCTGGACCCTATTCAAAAGTCCCACCCCAGCCTTTCTGTAGCCCCCTTCAGGTACTGAGGAGTTACTCTGAGGTTCCCCCTGAGCCTTCTCTTCTCCAGGCTCAACAACCCCAACTCCTTCAACCTGTCCTCATAAGATACTTTTCTTGAAGATGCCTGAGCTCATGCTCTTCTGGGACCACGAATATACACCTCTGGGGTCACATCCTAGGGCCAGAAACCACTTTTGGGGGAACTTTTCCACATGAGAGAGAAATATCCTAAATACCTAATAAATACCTAATATTTCCTCCCCAGCCTGAGATAATTCCAGTCGATGGACACATTTATATCTAGCTGCTGAGAAGTAAAAGGCTCTCCCTGAGCCGTCTCCACTGCATATTTTCTCCTGACATAAATATGAATTAAGGTTATGGCCCAGGATGATCTTCCCAGGGAAAAAGCATAGATTACATCGATGTGACCCATTAAAGTGATCTTAAATACCTGCTGATGGCTCTTTATTGCAAGTTACTTTCCTTCCTGATATAGAATTTATTCAATATATTGGAGGAAAAAAAAAAGTCTCCAGGAAGAATTACAGTAGTTTATGGGTACTTTTATACTGCCTTTGCCCCACTGTAAGGAGAGGAATCACAGAATCATGGAATCA
>VZTY01029277.1:0-14311 GCA_013400935.1 Turnix velox
TGGCAGCTTGTGTTGAGTTTCTCCTCTGTCACCCCTAAATCCTTCTCTTCAGGGTTACACTCAAGCCACTCTTCACCTTGCATCAGGATTTCTCCCACTGAACACACAAAGCAATCTGTAGAAGTATAGGAAAGCAGCAGGTATCTTCAGGCCAGGGCTGAAGAGATGTGTTGCTGTAAAAGGAAACAGCCTGGGAAGTGCTTGGATGAGTTTGAAGCAGCAAAGTTGCTCTAAAAACCCGTGTCTGAGGGAAATAATCTGGGGTGTAGTAATTTGTACCCATTTGAGGACTTGGTAATGATGCTAAAAGTGTGTTTTGGATAATTGGGGAAATTCTCTTCTGCTGTTTTTAAGAATGTAATATCAAATGCAATGTTTTTTTGCTGCTTATGTGAAGATCACAGCTAATTAGCCTTAGTTAAGTAAAGCAGATCCTTTGAAAATTGGAGACAAGTTCCTTTGCCCTCTGAAGAATTGGCTGTTATTTACATTGTTAATATTAATATCCTGCAGCCTCCAAACTCTTGAGTCGGTGTCATTGGAGACAGCCTTGGAACAAACAAACCAGACCTCCAGTAAAATAATGGCTTTTTAGAGTTCCTTTTTGTTTTGCAACACATTGAGAGAACTAATGATGAGCAGAACTTAGTATTTTTAAGGTAAAATTGAGTTTCAAGTCCCAAGACTTAATTTGTACCTTCCCCAAGATACCTTGCATGCAACTTGAGTGAGTGGAACTGCAACAAGTGAAGCTCTTTCACCAGTTCTGGTGGAAGTTATAGGAGCTTTAAACTGGGTGATCTGCTGGTTGTGAGGGCTTTTGAGGAGCTCAGGTGTTCCTCTGGTGATACCCCTGTGTTGCCAGGCTGGAAGAGGGGTCTAGGCATGGAGAAACATGACATGGATGCTTGCAGGAGGATGATATCCACCACTTGGGTGTTGTTGGTGAGACCTATGCTGGTGGTGCTCTCTTTAGTTGCTTTCCTGCTGCTTCTGATCCATCCTCTTTACCTGGTGGAGGGAAGAAAAGTTGTCTGGAAAAGCTGCAAAGAATGGCAGAAAGCTCCAGAAGGAGAAGCAGCCCTGGAAGTGCAGACTTGTATGGAGAATATTTGAGTATCATCTGACAGGTTTGAGTCTTGGAAGGATAACCTGCTGCTAGAATTATACCCAGGAGAGTGAGAATTGTGGGTTAGGAAAGGTATTCTCTGCCACCTCCACCTCCTTGGGTTTTGTTGAGGACCAAAGCAAGGGCTTTGTGGGCTCCCAAGGTGTGGATAAAGGATATTAAAGTCAGTGCAGAGCTAGAAAGCCATGGGAAATGGTTTTGGGAGTGAAGTTTCAGTGACTTGGAGATGAATATTACAGGGTGGGAAGGTTTTGGATGATGAGCCAGCCTCTGAAGGCTGCAGAAGTGCAGGACTTGGCATTAAGACTTCCTTAGTATTTCTCTGTTCTTGCTCTTAGAGGTTTCAATAAAAAACAAGTCCTTTCTGAAATGGGTATTGCAGTGTGTAAACGGCCCCAAAAAAGCTGAGAATCTGGGTTTGGGGTCACTGCCAAGGACAAGGAAAGAAGTTCTGGCTGCCCTTAACTTGTCCTGTGTATGACTTCCCTTCAAGCGTGGGGGGGCTGGCTGTGAAGTGAAATTCCACTTTTCCCTTCTCAGTAAAACAGAGAATATTCACCAAAGCTGAGGCCTTCTAGATGTGTCCTGAGGGAGATCAGAGCTACAGAAACACTAAAAGTTAAAAAAACCCAGCAAAGCAAAACCTAACAAAATAAAAATCCTCTCCACTGGATGATCTATTTAATTTTCTGAGTTGAAAAGTGTTATTAATAGGGTTAATCAGAATGCATTTAAAAATTGAAGGCCATGCACTTAGTTATTGGCTTCTTATATAATTTAAAACTTTTTAGGGTACAGTTTTAAAACTGTCCAGGAAGTTTGGAAGCCCCTGTCCTTTTAAATACAATGGGAACTGGGCACCCAAATCCCCAAGGAGACTTTGGGGAAGAAAATAAAATCGACCTAAACTTCTCTCTACCTGCTGTTCACAAGGTTGAATGGATGCAAAGTTTCTGGGATGTGATAATTTCATGCCAGAATAAATCTTGTGCAAGTTAAAAATCCCTGGAAACTCCAAGGCAGTAGGAGTTATGTGCTGGGGAATCTTTAACAAGATCACTGAGGGGATTACTGGTTCAATAAATGAATATTTTTATCTTGGCTCCTTTGAGACAGAAGGAAGATGCTGAGGGACCAGAGAGAAGCAAATGGAATCCCAGGTTGGTGGTGGAGGTGGGGAAGGACTAGGAAAAACATCCAGGATCTCATAGACCAGTCCATCTGACCTTGGTGCTAGGCAGAACTCTAGAAACATTAATAAAGGATGAGATCACTAAACATCTGGAGAAATAAACTAGTCAGCATGGTTTCATAAAGGGTAAATCCTGTCTGACAAATCAGTGGGTTTTTTTTAGTGAGATGATGTGGAAAACAGACATGAGTGACAGCATCAGGCTTAATTCTGACCTTTTTGGGTTCATGGGGCTGGTCTGAGCAGAGAAAGGTTTGCTTGGGCAACTGGGTTCTGTGTCCTGGTGCTGGTTTGAGAGGGGGGACAGTGAAGAAGAGGCAGAAAAAATCAGCAGCAAGAATCTGCAGCAAATATTAAGGGTTAAAGCATAGCTCTGTGCCTGGTTCTGGAAAAACTTGGCTAAGGGTGGTCTCCTGTGAGGTGAACAAAGTGGAGATGATGGATTAAATCTGCAGAGAACTTGTGTACAAGGCTGGGAAAACGTGGAAGAAAAGGGTCCATCACCTCCTCTTGAGATAATAGTGGTTTTTTTAATTTGCAGCTCTGAATGGTGAGGATATATCCCAAAAAAATAAAGTTTTGCAGAACCCTGAGCAAAAAAGAATTGCAGTGCTAACACAAAGCAGAAGCTGAAGCTTACACAGAAGTATGAACTGTGATGGGTTGGGAGTTTGATCTGGCACATTGTAAAGTACTTAGTTGGACCTCTCCAGGCTGCCCAGCCTGAGGTAGGACATTGTGACATCAAATGGACATCCTGGGGATTGGAAAGGGCAGAGGACAAGAGGAATGACAGCAGTGCTTGTGAAGCATCTATGTGTGGAAAGCTTGGGAAACCTGGAAATGTACTCACTTGAGGAGGGGAGGGGGGAAAAACAAGCTGTTTAAAAGATACAATTTGAAGGTTTCAAGATGCTGAGGAGGAATTTGGGAGTAGATGAAGTGCAGATAAACTCCTTACGTTCACTTGGGATCCCAGAATGGGTGTGTTCATTAAATAAGGGTAAAGAAAAAAGGCAGCTGAAATAAGAATATAGATATTTTTGATTCAGGTGGAGTGGGAGAAAGTGTTAAATTGCTGATCAAGGATGAAAAAGGAGAGGAAGGTTTTGTTGGCATCTGTGCTGAGACACAGAGAGATGTTGATGGGGCAGAAATTGGCTCCATCCCTTTCTCGAGTGGTATCTTGAGTGGTGATGTAGTTAAAGGGCACCTAATTAATCTTAAATATTATGATGTGTGAGAAAGATGAGGGTGGAAGCAGTGCTGGTGGGTCAGTGGGTAGGTGTTAACTTGCTTGTACATGAGGAAAGGCTGGGGTTGGACCTGAAGGAGTTATCTTGGCTTATAAACTGCTTCCTCTGCTGCTTGGCACATCTGCAGCATTCTCAAGAGGGGATTTTTTAGAATAAAAGTTCCCAGGACTGAAGAATTCTACATAAGAGTAGCACAAAGCCAAACTGCATGAGAACCATGTGTGATGGTGTGGGTTGACCAGGTTGGAGACAAAAGATGGAGGTGAAAAGTGCATCAGGCCTGAAATACCACTGAGACAGGGGATCATTGGGTTGGAAAGGACCTTAAAAATCATCTAGTTCCATCTAGTATGTGATTGCTGTGACCTGCAGAGATTGAGCTGGTATCACTAATTTCATTGCTGAGCCTGAAATGCTCTTGCTGTGTGTACACCCTGCAAATTAGCCCCTGTGTGAGACTGCTGGTGAAATAATTTAGGGAGAAATACGAAAAAACTGGAGAAAATACAAAATTTCCTCAGTAGCTTCCTCTTATCCAACGTGTGCTGCACTTTATGCACAGAAATAGAAATGCCACTTGTGCTCAGTGATGCTGTTGATCACCTGAGTGTGCATAAAATCACTTATTTCTATTCAAATAAATCTGTTCAGGGTGAGTTTTCTTTTTCTTCATTACAAGCAGTTGGCAAATTTATTGTGGCTAAAATAACTGACTGGAACCTTTAAATTTATCTCATTCAATGAAAGCAAAAGCTTTGCAGGGCTTGAAGTTGTTCATGTCCTTTTGTTGGATTGCTTAATTTTTTTATACTTCTGATCTTCATGAGTTTAATTAGGAGGGGTGACACTAAAATATAAAGTGGGCAAGTTCTTCTTAATTTTTTTTTTTAATCTGACCCCAAAAATAAAATATGAATCTTATGTGAATCCACACTGACTGAATTAGGGTTGGGATCAAGAGACAGTATAAGATCTAAGTGCTGATTTCAACTCCTTGGTTGCCTTTCTTTTCAAATATCCCTCCTTTTGACAGATTTTTTTTCTTAATTTTAACAATATTTCCATTTAGCTCCATTTGAGTATTAATTCAGCTACTCCAAGTTAACCTGAGAGGAAGCAGACACAAACTGGAGTAACTCCAGTCATCTTCCCTTAACATGAAGCTGTTGTGTCAATGAAACTCCTTCTCTCTTTATCAACCTGCTTCTTATTTTTCCTCATCTTTCCCCACTGCCTTCAGGAATGAGTCATTAATAGCTGCTACTCATGGGGGGGAAAAAAGAAGTGAGAACTCCTTCAGTCCATAATTCACCCTCACAATTCAAGCACTGACTCTGTTTTGAGCTTTTTCTTCTTGCTGCAGTTCTGGGTAACCACCAAAACAGATGGAGGGCTGGGTTTATGGAGATCTGCTCTGGTCTCCCTATAAACTCCCCTTCAGGTCAATAGGATCCCATCCTCAACTTCTAAATTGACATCAGGTGCTTGGAGCTGCTCTACCTACTTGTTGTGCATCTTTTCCCAGCTGTGACCTGTTTAAGGGAGTGCCAAGTGACTTCTCTGAATGTGATGGGAATTAGCACACAGCTCAAATCCACTGAGCTGCTTTTCTTATTTCCTATGGGTAAATTTATAGAATGGTTTGGGAACCTTCAAGATCATCTAGTTCCATCCCTCCTGCCACAGGCAGGGACACATCCCTCTACACCAGGTTGCTCAGTGCCTCATCCAGCCTGGCCTTAAACACCTCCAGGGATTGAGGGGGCATCAACAACCTCTCTGGGCAATCTCTTCCAGTGTCTCACCACCCTCACAGCAAGAAATCTCCTAAATTTCCCCTCTTCACATCTACATCCATCACTCCTAGTCCTGCCATCCTGGACACTATGAAAAAGTCCTACCCCACCCTTTCTGTAGCCTCTTTCAGGTACTGAGAAGCTCCTCTGAGGTTCACCCTGAGCCTCCTCTTCTCCAGGCTGAACAACCCCAACTCCTTCAGAAGGGAGTTTCTCCAGCTCTGTGTGATGTTGATTTGCCAACCCTGGCTGTGAAATGCTCCCACTGCCTGAGCTGTTGTTGTCTCCACGGTGCTTGTTTTCTCTGTGAAAGCCTTTTTTTAAGCTATTGATCTGCATTGACTTGTGCAGAAGAGCCTGGTGAGCTCGATGCAGATGGGTGCTGCTCACCCAGAGCCAGCAGCAGGGCAATCTGAAGGGCTGCTGCTGTGGAGATGTGCAATGTCTGTATTTCCAGGTATTGATATTTAGTCTGATCTGCCTTTCAGAGCATAAGCAAGCAGTCAATTAATGTGTTTTTAAATGTTTTGAGGAGGAACTTAAATCTAAAAATGCGAGGAGGGGGTGTGTTTGGGCAGAGGAATGCTGAATCTGCATGTTTTCCTGGGTTGAACTCGAATTGATCTCAATCTTTCAGCTGAGACAACAGCAACTTTTAGACTTTTATCTGGGTTGTACATTGGGGATGGGGGGAAATCACCATGATGTAACTAGAAAGTGCATCTGATTTAGGTTTTTTATCAGTTTTCCTGAAGTTTCTTAGCCTGTTGTGCAGCTTGATTACTTTCCCAAAGAACTACCAGGGGTAGGAAGAAAATTTCAATTCTTGAATGTCCAATTCATTTAAGGTGTAGGATCCTTTTGGGAACATTTTCTTTGTGGGAGAATAAACCACAGAGTCCTTCTTTTAGTGGCACTTGTGCAAATGCCACAAATGGGAATCACTCATGGGTGCTACGTTGGGCTTCCTCAATCTGACAACCTGAGTTAGATTTAATTCTTGTGTGTGGAGCAGGGACATAGAATCATAGAATAGTTTGGGTTGGAAGGGATCTTAAAGATCATCGAGTTCCAACCCCCCTGCCATAGGCAGGGACACCTCCCACTAGATCAGGCTGCTCAGTGCCTTGTCCAGCCTAGTCTTGAACACCTCCAGAGAGGGGGCATCCACAACCTCTCTGGGCAACCCGTTCCAGTGTTTCACCACCCTCACTGTAAAGAATTTCTTATGTCGAGTCTAAATCTAGCCCCCTCCAATTTCCATCCATTGTTTCTAGTCCTCCCATCCGATATTATGTTAAAAATTCCTTGCCTGCCTTTCTGTAGGACCCCCTCAGGTACTGAGAAGTTACTATGCTTCCTATCCCTTGTTGCATCACAAAAAAACNGGTTGCTCAATGCCTCATCCAGCCTGGCCTTAAACATCTCCAGGGATTGAGGGGGCATCCACAGCCTCTCTGGGCAACCTCTTCCAGGGTCTCACCACCCTCACAGTAAAGAATTTCTTCCTTCTCTCCATCCTCAATCTCCCCTCTTCCAATTTGCATCCATTCCTCCTAGTCCTGCCATCCTGGACCCTTTTCAAAAGTCCTACCCCAGCCTTTATATGGCTCCCTTCCTTCAGGTATTGAGAAGCTCCTCTGAGGTTCACCCTGAGTCTTCTCTTCTCCAGGCTGAACAACCCCAATTCCTTCAGCCTGTCCTCATGAGGGAGGTGCTCCAGCCCTCTCATCATCTTGGTGGCCTCCTCTGGACCTGCTCCAACAGCTCAATGTCCTTCTTACTTTGAATGTTCCAGAACTGGCCTCAGTAGGTGTCTTTCCACAGCTGAGTAAAGGGGTTTATCATCCTTAATCTGCTTTTTATTTATGTAACAGTGGGCAAAAGCAGGAGCACAAGGTAGCTGAGCTGCCCCTGGCCCAAACACCTTGTCTGTGTGAAGGATTGCAGCAGGGACATCCACCAGAGGAACAAAACCCAACCTAATGAGTGCTGGGTGACAGAGCTGCCACCCCAGCACACGTGACACTTGCATGAATATCAAATGAATTCATTACAATCACTGCTATTTCCATGAATACCAAATGAACTTATAATAACTGAGTGCCTACAGAGTTACCATCTCGTGTGGGTTTTTTTTTTTTTACAGTCAAAAAAACCCCCTAACAAACTCAAAACAGCCCAAGAACAAATAACAGAAATAATAGGGGGAAAGAAAAAAAATTAACCTGCTTAAATTTTGGAGAGGGGTAATATTCAGATGAAGTGTTTGGAGAAGATTCAAGTGGCTGATAATGGCTCCTACCCATTGTTTCTTTTTCATATAAGTCTCTGGGTTTTGAATGCTAAGTACCAGATAATGAGGGTGTAGAATTATTTAATTGCTTAAATGACAATCTCGATTAAGTGGAGGGGGCTTTGAAAGTAAGTGTCTCTGCTGTGAAAGGACAACACAGATAAAGCTCCAGGAGTATGTGAGCTAACGATGGGTTTGTGTGCAGCAGCTTTTAGAAGCCAAGAAACTGGGGGTTAGAGCTGAGCATCTGCTTCCACCAACACATCAGCAAATTGATATTGGGAGGTGTTTGTGTATGATTTTTCACCCCATAGGGTGAAATTACCACCCAATCTATAAACGGTGGTTTGGTGCAGCCAGATTCCAGCCTGGGGTACAAAAGGCTGTGTGTCTTTTTGAGGCAGGAGATGATGAGAGGGCTGGAGCATCTCTCTTTCGAGGTCAGGATGAAGGAGTTGGGATTGTTCAGCCTGGAAAAGAGAATGCTTAGGGGGCACCTCAAAGGACCTTCTCAATGCCTGAAGGGGGGCTATGGAAAGGCTGGAGTAGGACTTTTTCATATGGTCCAGGATGGCAACACTAGGAGTAATGGATGCAAATTGGAAGAGGGGAGGTTTAGGCTGGAGAGAAGAGAGAAGTTCTTTCCTGTGAGAGTGATGAGACACTGGAAGAGGTTGCCCAGAGAGGTTACCCCCACTTGCTTCCCCCAAACCTCCTTTAAAGCACAAGGACTAAATAGAATTATTTATTCATTAGGGCTCCTGAAGTAGCTGCAGCCCCTTTTCTGCACAAGATGATGGCCATATATGCCCCCTCAACCCCTGGAGGTGTTAAAGGCCAGGCTGGATGAGTCACTGAGCCACCTGGTCTAGTGGGAGATGTCCCAGCCCATGGCAGGGGGGGTGAACTAGATGATCTTGAAGATCTCTTCCAACCCAAACCATTCTCTGATTCTTTAATTCAGTTTATAAATACTCCAGGATGAGAAGTTCGAAGTTAAGGGTGGCTTCTTCTATGATTCTTCCACATGCCCAGTGGTAGCAGCAGGGATTCTCATACCAGCTCATTGCAAAAACCAACACTCAAGTCCACTTTATCCCATTTCCAGCAATTACAGCTACTTCAAATAGGGGAATTTTAATTCGAAGAAGTAGAATAAATGTCATTCCTGTAACTTGTACCTTTTCTGTAATCTAATGTGAGTAAGAAGTCACTTGAGATGGGAGAGACGCAACAGCCCCTTTAGGGTTGGTGCCACAGCAGAGGCAACAAAAGGGAAACCCTCGTTAATCCATTGGAAATATCATGTTAATAAATGAAAATGAGATAATGACTTTTGTGGCTAGCTGAATCTTGTCTAAAGCCTCTTATGAGCTTCATGTGTCTCAATTAGGGACTGTGTTACAAGGTAAAAAAAGAAGAAAAAATTCAGCTGCGGGCTGAGCACAATAATAAAAAAAAAACCAAAGTTAAATAAGGAAATGTACTTGGTTATGATTATTATTGCAACCCTCCTGCCTGACCTAGAAGTTTCTCACTATAAAGATCCACCCCGAGCTCCCATTATAGCTTTTAATTGGTATTTCAGTGGCTGCTCCCACCAAGCAAGGAAAGCTTGGTTGTTGCAACTTGATTTTTCTCTTTCATATGGAAAGCCACCAAGCCAAGGTCTGTTTATCCTCACTGATTCCACATCACCCAGGGCAACTGCTGTGCTTCAACACCAACAGCTAAGTCACCACCTTGCAGTGGTGCCTTGCAGTGTCAGTTGAAAGGGCACTGGGACCAGGAAAGGGCAGGAGGGGTCTGAGCATCCCAGGGGTACAAGGAGCATCCTGAAATTTGAGTGTTTGGGCAGGGAAGCCCAGAACCATAGGATGGTTTGGGTTGAAAGGGGCCTTAAAGATGATCTAGTTCCAACCTCCCTGCCATGGGGGCACATCCCACCAGGCCAGGTTGCTCAATGCTTCATCCAGCCTGGCCTTANCAGCCTGTCCTTAAACACTTCCAAGTAGCCCTGAAGTGGGTACAGAAAGGCTGGGGTAGGACTTTTTAATAGGGTCCAGCATGGCAAGACCAGGAGGAATGGATGCAAAGTGCAAGAGGGAAGATTTAGTCTGGAAAGAATGAAGTTCTTTGCTGTGAGGGTGGTGAGACACTGGAAGAGGTTGCCCAGAGAGGCTGTGGATGCCCCCTCAATCCCTGGAGATGTTTAAGGCCAGGCTGGATGAGGCATTGAGCAACCTGGTGTGGTGGGAGGTGTCCATGCCCATGGTAGAGGGTTAGAACTAGATGATCTTTCAGGACCCTTCCAACCCAAACCATTCTATGATTCTTTGTGGGCTGCTGATGAGCTCTTTTCTGTCACCATTTCATAAGCCTGAGGATGGGAAAACCTGGAAAATGAGTTGTTGAGGAATTTTTCTTCTTGCCTTGCCTTCTGGGTGGGTGGAAGGGATAAAGGCAGAGAGGGGATATTTAATCCAGGCAGCTCCATCACATGTTGAGTTTAAATTCCAACCTACAGTGCTTTTACAGAAACTGTTGTGAACACAATTGCTAACAGCTTTCAACATAAATTTGTGATCAGCAGACACCCATTGCTGATGTGTTTTGGATTTTCTTCTGTGCTCTGTAGCAGAGCTCTCCTGATTTATTTATCAAATTGCATATTGAGGCTGATGTCTTGGGACATGGGGCTGTTCAGACCCACTGTCAGCACTGTCTGTGTTGGTAAGGAGCTGGTGCAGGGGATGTCCCCTCAGTCTGGTGTCATAATTTTGGTGAAAAGCTAAACTCTGGAAGGATGAGCTTAAGCTTTTTTGGGGTGAGGCCAGAGAAAATACACTTTATTTTAAAAAAAGTATAAAAGATGCAATTTAAATTCTTCATGATTTTTCTGACCTACTTTCCCCATTAATAATGGAACTTGTATGGGGGAAATGGCCTTCACCCAATGGGTGTTTGGAAAGATCTCTTAAGGGACATAAATCCCCCTCCCTGAGTAACCCCAAATCTCTCTGCTTGGATTTGACCATTGTCACAGGGCTTTTAATTTCTTTCACATTGGGGTTGAAAGAGGTGGTCTGTTTGCTGAAGGGGTGCACAGAGAGCATTCTTCCTTAATTTAAAAAAAAAAATACAGTACGAACAGTTGGAATAAAACCTGAGTTTTGGGGAAATTCCAATAATGTGTTTTTCATTGCATGAGATGTGATGCCTGTCAACACTTACTAGTCAAATTCGCCTCCTTTTTTATGTATCTTAAGCAGCCTCCTCCTCCCCCCTTTTAGTTTTTGGAGCAGAGAGGGGTGTCCTGCATATCATGCTTCCATCTCCATACTGTAATTATTAATATAGGGTAGGGAGAGGTCACCTATGTTTTTTTGGCAACAGCTATGTTCCCATGTATAAATCATGATAAAGTGCTATTACTCTGTAGGGTACACTGATGTTTTCAATTTACCCTGTGTAGAATATCCTTTCTTTCTTTCTTTCTTTCTTTCTCCCTTCAACTTGTTTTTTTCCATTTTCTTTTTTTTTTTTTAAAGGTCTTTTGTTCCTGTTATAAGGATAAACTCATACATTTCACAACCAATAAAAGCAATATTAATAAGAATGAGGCATTGTTACAAAGTGGGTCCTAACTGTGCAGCCTAATGTTTCAGTGAGTCTGTGGTGCTCACATCCTTTTATAGCCAATTAAGGGGATGTTTTATTTGCCTCATTAAAAGTGCAGCCCACAGTCACCCCGTTGAAAGAAATAAGTATGAGTTTGCACATCCCGCCTGCAACCTTTCCTGGAGGCACAGGAGCATTTGTCATCTTTATAATAAAGCTTTCTAATTTTTCTGATTAATATTTAAAAGAAATAACATGACCTGAGGAATATATATATATATTTATAACATCCTCATTCCAAAGCTTTTCTGTTACAACAGGGCTCTCTGGTTCCAGGCTAATGCCCCATTATATCACTTCTGCTTTCTGCCTCCTCTTTAAGATCTATTCTTCTGTGTTTACTTGCAGTGGCTTCTCTTTGTGCTCTCTTCCCTCTCCTAGATGAGAGATTTCATGAGTGTTTGTGTTGTTTTTGGTCATGGTTGTGATGCTCCTTGCCCTGCCATGTGGAGGGCAAGGGATGATCCTCTGGAGATTGTCCCCTGAGCAATTTCTGGGTCATTATGAGTTCATAAACAAGTGCTTTCTGGATCAGCCTCACATTTCATGAGTGCATCTTATGTTTTGATGGTGGTTGTGGTGCTCCTTGTCTTCAGTGTTGCACTGCAATGTGGAGTACAAGGGATGATCCTCTAGAGGTTGTCCTCTGAGCAATTTCAGGGTCATTACGAGTTCACAAGCAAGTGGTTTCTAGATCAAACTCTGATTTCATGAGAGCATTTTACGTTTTGGTGGTGGTTTTGATGCTTCTTGTCTTTAGTCTTGCCCTGCCACGTGGAGGGCAAGAGATGATCCTCTAGAGATTGTCCTCTGAGCAATTACTGGGTCATTATGAGTTCACAAGCAAGTAGTTTCTGGATCAAACTCTGATTTCATGAGTGCATCTTACATTTTGGTGGAGGTTTTGATGCTTCTTGTCTTCATTCTTGCCCTGCCATGTGGAGTGCAAGGGNCTAGAGATCATCCTCTGAGCAATTTCTGGGTCATTATGAGTTCACAAGCAAGTAGTTTCTGGATCAAACTCTGATTTCATGAGTGCATCTTACGTTTTGGTGGAGGTTTTGATGCTTCTTGTCTTCATTCTTGCCCTGCCATGTGGAGTGCAAGGGTTGATCCTCTAGAGATTGTCCCCTGAGCAATTTCTGGGTTGTTATGAGTTTATGAGCAAGTGGTTTCTGGATCAAACTCCTTGAAAGTTTCTATCAGAGATCATGTGAGCTGGAGTGTTGTTTAAAAGTGAGGTCCTGCTCCTTCCCTCAGTGGTTGGGGACAGCAAAGCTTGCTGGGTCCCACTCTCTCAGTTCATGTAGAAGCTTTCTGATGTTCATGTCTTTGGTAGAGGTGACCTGGAAATGTGTGGCTTCATCTTGTAAAGGTTGAGCCTTCCACTCCACCCATTTTTTTTCCTGAGGATCTCCATCTGGTAGAGCTTTCCTGACCTCAAACAGCTTTGTGGTTGTGATAGACTCTGGGGAAGGAGATATCTATGTTAGGACCCAGGTCTTCTTTGAGTTGCAGAGAAACTATTTAGCTCTGGTTTTGTTGTGATTATTACTATTGAAAAGCACATGATGGATGATTAAGAAGACAAGAGCAGACCACAGCAGGCTTTGGTTGACAATGTAGTATTTTTACAAGGGAAAAGAATGAGTAGGCTGAGGTTTGACAGCAGAGGTGCTGGAAACTGTGGCTACAGAAAGGCTGGGGTAGGATGCGTGATGGCAGGACTAGGAGCAATGGAGGCAAATTGGAAGAGGGGAAGATTTAGGCTGGAGAGAAGAAAGAAGTCCTTTGCTGTGAGGGTGGCGAGACACTGGAAGAGGTTGCCCAGAGAGGCTGTGGATGCCCCCTCAATCCCTGGAGGTGTTTAAGGCCAGGCTGGATGAGGCATTGAGCAACCTGGTGTAGTGGGAGGTGTCCCTGCCCATGGCAGGTGGGTTGGAACTACATGATCTTGAAAGTCCCTTCCAACCCAAACCATTCTATGATTCAATAAAACTTTCCCCAGGAGCTTGGGGAAGACTTTTCTCAAAGGTCTTGTGCACTAAAAACAGGAATGGAAGGAGCAAAATTATTCATTTCACTGAAAAATGTCCCTGCTTTCATTTGATATCAAAACAGCATGGAGAAAAATTGGATCATCTCAGAGATGAAAGCCAAATTCATCTCAAGCAGATCCAGGGGGGTTGGAACTAGATGATCTTTAAGGTCCCTTCCAACACAAACCATTCCCTGGTTTTCCCTCCCACCCCCCAAAAATACCATCTTTTATTATTTCCCCCCAGTAATAACTTGAAGACATGCAGAGAGAAAAATGGGGAGGGTTAAGACCAGTCTCAGTGCTTCGTTTTGGCACCCACCACTAAAAGCCCCTTCAGGTTCTTCAAGCCTTTAGGAGTAATCCCAGCTAGAATAACAAAAATATAAGCCTTGAAACTTAAAGGCTCAATTATTCAGGGCTCTCTCTGTAAATTACAGACAAAGCTAACAAATTTCATACATTAGTCATGGTAAAAAATACTGAATTCCATGCCTTGTCACAGATTAATGGGGGGGGGGCTGGAGGGAGAGAAGATTAAAACAGCAAGTTGTGTGAGTAATTTAAACAAATGGTTGTCAGAGATTCCCTGTGTTTGGCAAAGAATTAAATAAGTGAATATCAGCAGCTGAACTTCTTGCAGAGGAGCCAAACCCCCTTTGGAAAAGCTCTCTCTCTGAATGTGGAAGTGATGTTTTACTCAATCCTCTAACACATTCAAAACAGCTGCTGAACAAAGGAGGAGAATTCACCGTGCAGTGTTGCTTGTCTTTGCCTTAATCCATCCCCACCAGTAAGCCACTGGCTGCTGAGGGAGAAATGTGGAAAGCCCTCCTGTGGACCAGGGATGGGAAGATGTGGAGAATACTAAGATTAATATTGAAGGCTGGAGGGTTTTCTGGAGGAGAGACAACACCACGCTC
>VZTY01029278.1:0-15718 GCA_013400935.1 Turnix velox
AAGTTGTTGACTGTGAGGGTGGTAAATCATGCAAAGAGGTTGCCCAGAAAGGCTGTAGATGCTCCCTCCCTGCAGGAGGTGTTTAAGGCTAGGCTGGATGAGGCATTGAGCAACCTGGTCTAGTGGGAAGTGTCCCTGCCCATGGCAGGGGGCTTACAACTAGATGATCTTTAAGGTCCCTTCCAACCCAAACCATTCTATGATTCCAACTAAACCAGAACAAAACCAGAAATTCCTTTTTAGAAGAAGTTAAAGAAATATTTCTGCTGCTTAATTTCTGGTGGGTCAAAATATCTCATGCTACCTCCATTAATTTTTCTCTCTGAAGTCTCTGAGATACAGAAGGGTCCAGGGACCCACATTATTTCTGAACTGCCACATGAGCTGGTTTTCCTTAATAGAATAAAATTACAGAGTTGACTTGGTTGGAAGAGACCTTCCAGGTCATGATGCCCAATCATCAACCCAACTTTGACAAGAACCTGCCTTTAACTGTATCCCCGAGCTCTGTGCCTATCTCTTAAATCCCTTCAGAAACAGAACCTTCCAGCAATTCCTTATTGTGTTTGACATCCTACAAACTTCTCTCCCAACACTGAAAGGATCTGAACAATTACCTTACTGCTTGAGGAAATGGCTCTTTCTAAAGTTCAGAGCTGTGCAACCTCTATATCACAACTGGTGCCCTGTGAAGATGCTCTGAAAACACATTTCCTAATTCTGAAGATAAAGTCATAGAATCATGAAACTGTTTGGGTTGTAAGGGACTTTAAAGACCATCTAGTCCAACCTGCCTTCCACAAGACCATCTAGTCCAACACCTGCCATGAGACCAGGTTCCTCAAAGCCCCATCTGGCTTGGCATTGAACCCCTGCAAAGAATGGTGCAGCCACAGCTTCTCTGGCCAACCTGGACCTGGGGCTCATCACCTTCATAGTAAAATAATCCTTCTTTTTATCTAGTCTAAATATTTCCTTTTTTAGTTTACAGCATTGACCCCTTGACTTTTTGTAAAAGGTCCTGCTGAAAACTGTGCCCGTCTTTCTTGGAGCCATTTTAGGGATTGGTACCCCATCTCTGACAACATCCAAGACCAGGTTGGATAGGGCTTTAAAAATCTGATGTAGTTGTAGCTGTCCTTACCTATGGCAAGAATTTTGGACTGGATGACCTTAAAATTCCCCTCCAACTCAAACCATCCCAAGAATTCTGTAATTCTTTAATCAGAAAATTATTAAATTCACTGTACACCTATGCAACAGGGTATGTGGGGAGTAAGGGACAAGAGGGAAGAAGTATCACCAAATTATTAACTGAATTATTACTAAATGATTTACTGAGCTACAGAAACTTTCATATTCAAATGGCAAGAAACCTTTAATCTACTTTGTTGTCAAGAAAAGCCTCAATACACTTCTTTATCTGAACCCAAGACCAGGGCCTTAGGTTTCAGGCAGATAGAAGGATTGCCAACCTGTGGAAAATTCTCTTTGATTTCCACTTGACTGTCTCAAAATGATCCCATGTTGCCTTTTATATGGATGTTTATGTCTGAAAGCAGCAACAGCAAAAAGCCTACTGTGTTCTTTGAAGGAAATCTCTTTAATCAAAACAGCAATAGAAGAACACATCTGAGTACACTTTAGTTCTCCTATCCTCCTTGAAAGGCTGCCTGAACAGCTCAGTTTTTGGAACAAGTTTCTGCTGTACATATGTCTATAAATGCTCTGTATTTCAGGACAGCAAATTGAAACCTCATCAGTTCTTCTGAAGCTTGTCAAAAGATCAAGCCCACTGAAAAACATTCACTTCTTTCTACTGAGTGTCCTCAGAGACAGAACAGAAGGTGAAGAGAATGAAAAAAATGAGGTGGAACAGAAGGGTACTAGTGAGTGAGACAGGAAAGAGGACAACATGCTGGAGCCTTTGTAAGTTATCAGAAGCTACTGGAGAAAGACCTTATTCTAAATCCTCCATCTGAGAAACCATGATGACAGAATATTTGGAATAAACCCCAGAGAGGTGGTGAATACCCTATCCTTGGAAACATTCAAGGTCAGGTTGGGTGAAGCTCTGAGAAACCTGATCTGGTTAAAGATGTCCCTGTTCATGGCAGAAGTGTTGACCTATGTGCCTTTTAAAGTTCCCCTCCAACCAAAACCATCCAATGAAACAACTAGATTACTGCAAAACAGAGTTCTCTCTCTCTCTGTTATACTGATCATAGTATGACACCACAGGTTTTGGATGACTCTTCCTCATCCTGCTTTATTTGTGCACGAAACAAAAGGAAGACTGAAAGATGAGAGAGGCTGGTTCTACTGAAAAAAAACCAACCAAACAAACAAACGATAACAAAACAAAACCAAACCCTAAAAAACACATTCAGTTATCTTTCGGTTCAGTGAAAACTTAGGGATAGAGATTTCCTGCTACTAGGGAAGGATGTCATCAATTGATCAGGGAAAAATTATACACCAGCTTTTTCATTTGCTCTAGAACAACACTGTCAGACACTGAGCACTGAGCACATGTGTTTCCAGGCACCACTGAAGCTGAGTGTGCTACAAAATCATAGAATCATAGAATGGTTGTGGTTAAAAGGGACCTTAAAATTCATCTAGTCCACACATCCCTGCCATGGTGTACTCCACCCCTGCCATGGGACATCTCCCACTAGACCAGGTTGCTCAATGCCTCATTCAGCCTGGCCTTAAACACCTCCTGCAGGGATTGAGAGGGCATCCACAACCTCTCTGGGCAACCTGTTCCAGTGTCTCACCACCCTCACATCAAAGAAATTCTCTCTTACCTCCAGCCTAAATCTCCCCTCTTCCAATTTGCATCCATTACTCCTAGTCCTGCCATCCTGGACCCCATTGAAAAGTCCTACCCCAGCTTTTTTGTAGCCCATTTCAGGTATAAAGAAGCTACTATGAGGTCCCCTCTGAGCCTTCTTTTCTCCAGACTGAAAAACCCCACCTCCTTCAGCCTGTCCTTATAAGGGGGATGCTCCAGCCCTCTGACAGACACTATAAAACACAGATTGAACACCTGGATTTGGAGTTTTACTTAGAGGTTGGTGGTGTGAATTATTCTCAGAACAAAATTCTTTCATTTGATATACTTGTAATTATGACTCCATTCACCAAAAGGACATCTATTCACAGAATCATAGAGTGTCAAGGATTGGAAGAGACCTGGAGAGATCATCTAGTCCCATCCCCCTGCTGGAGCAGGAACACCCAGATCATGTCCCACAGGAAAGCGTCCAGGTGGGGTTTGAATGTCTGCAGAGAAGGAGACCCCACACTCCCTCTGGGCAGCCTGTGCCACTCTTCTCTGTCCCGTTGCCCTAAGTTTTTTCTCCTATTTCTTCCCGAATTCTTCCCGAATTCCAATTTGTACCCATTGCCCATTGTCCTGTCCTTGGATGATTCCATTCTCTTGACACTTATTTGTTTTGTTATTCAGTTGTAGGGTAGTAAAATTAAGACCATTTTTAAAATTAATTTGCATAACGAAAATAAGGGTTTATTTAAAGCTTTTGTATTTCCCCCAAAATTAGTTCTTAAATGCTTTCTTTATAATTTTCATTGTGAAACAACAGTTGATGTGAGCACACTGTCAAACTCTTAAAGGCTACTTGCAGCTGAGAGCACATTAACTTTGTATTAAAAATATGCCATGTTGTTTAACACAGACAATTTTTTTTAAACAGTTCAGAAAAAAATATTATTCTTAGAGATTGTCAGAAACGAGAGCTTTAGATCCTGTTGGAATATAAAGTTTCTGAAACTGAGGAGAATACCTGAAGCCTGTACACTTTTGCATCAGCAATCAGCTTTCTGCTTTTTTAATATGTATTTTTGAATGAGTATTATGAAAGCAAAATATTACATTTTCAAAGTCACAAATCTAGGGAAAGTTTATTATACGTACAGAGAAATATTTCAAACATGCAAGTCTGTTTGGATAGCTTTTGTATTGCACCTTATCTCAAGAATAACTTTAGAACTAGACTAATGATTTCTTAATTATTAGGGGAAAATAGGCTTTTTTTAACAGAATAGTAATTCATGAGCAGTAACTCCTGTGCTGTTAGAAATTTTCTAGGATGCCAGTGTAGGCATCATGACAGATGTATTTTCCCTGGTTACCCAACAAATGGCTTGAACTTAACTCAGGAGGGAATGTCCAAGCTGTCAAGTCCTACAGAAGCTATTTATGATCACCAAGAAAATGAGCAGATCGATGCAGAAGGCTTCTGAGATTTTCCCAGTGAAAGCACAGTCATTTCAAAAGTGTAAATATTAAAGGAATATCTGCTCATTGTATGTAAACCATGAAAAAGAAGGTCTTGCCATCTTGCAATTAATAACATGGAGAGGAAAAGAATTTTTTAACCCTTTTTCATATTTGTGAGAATTCATAGATGCCTCCTGACACTGGGAGAGGTGTTGCTATTGACTAGACTTGAGTTGGAAGCAAATTTGTGGGGATATTTAGCAATGAACATAACCACAGAATCGTAGGAAGCTTTGGGCTGGAAGGGACCTTAATCATCTTATTCCAACCCCCCTGCCATGGGCAATAATCAAGAAGGTCATCACTTTGGGCATTTCAGAGGGAATTTTGTCTTCAGATTCTGTATTTGTCAGGAATGTATAATAAAAATAATATAACACAATATTCCTACAATTATCAGGTAGCAAACACAAAGTTCAAGATTCCCATTTAGTGAGAACTGAAATCTATGAAGCCCACATGAATGAGCACAGTGGCCTGCTAAAATCTTTAACCTTTTAACTAAAATTTGATCCTATACTACTGAGCACCTCTAAAAACAATGTGTTTGGTGTCTATAATATGCAGTCATGGGTAATTTCAGCTTTGGAAGATACATATGAAAAAAAATCCTGAATAGGAATTTAAATACTCTTTAAGTTATTGCAAATATCGGATAATAATTTATACTGTTAAAACATTCAGTTGCTGTTTCAGTGAATTCACCATTTGACTCACT
Source organism: Turnix velox (assembly GCA_013400935.1). Taxonomy (NCBI): domain Eukaryota; kingdom Metazoa; phylum Chordata; class Aves; order Charadriiformes; family Turnicidae; genus Turnix; species Turnix velox. The sequence continues at coordinate 5,028 of VZTY01029278.1, forward strand.
TCGATGAACAAATACAAGCCACTGACTTAAAAATAAGAAGTTTTCTAGATTTCCATGCCCTGTTTATATCTAATTTGTGTAAATAAAACATACCACCAATCAATGCTAGGTCCTTACTAAGTATTCATGAGAGATATGATTAAACTGAAATGTAATGAATTTATATTTTATAACATTTTTAGAACTGAAAAAACACTATTTCTAAAAGACTTAAAAAGATTCATCAGCTACATGACAGGAAAATACCTAATGCACCACACAGGTTATGAGCATCCTATAGAATGTAGCACTAATCATAATTCCAGAGATAGCATTCAATTAAAATTAAAATTATCATCAAAAATAATAAAACTACTAGAATTACTTGTGCATAATTTGCTAATTCGGAAAAATACTGGAAACTATTCTGCCATTCATTATGGGGAAATCTGGTAGAAAAAGATACCTTGATACCTATCAGACATAGTCTTCAAGTCCTATCAAAGTATGTTGGCAAATTAGAAGATGTTTTAGATATTTATACTACTACTTATAATGCAGCCAGAGAAGATTGTAAGGAATTTCAAAATTCTGAAGAAAAATCTAGCAAATAAATAACACCAGGGTAAATAAAATTGGATTTTGATACCACAACCCAACCCTCTCCTTCCACATCAATGTGAGTGGAGCAAAGATGAGGAATGAATCACTCACTGCTCAGTTTAAAACCAACTGCTGCTTCTCAGGAAAAATATGTTGTCATAATAATTATTTCAATCAAGGAAAGTCAAAGGACACATAAAACAAGGAAATAAAACCAAACAAATATATCTGAGTTCAGAACAAGAAATGTTTTTGACCCACGTGACAGACATGGAGAGGCCAAAACCACTGAACTAATATAAAAGCAATGCTGGCTTTAGCGCTGAGAGGAATGATAGAATGTTAGCAAAGAATAAATAATAGTGAATAAAAACAAAACAAAAAAAATCTATTTAGTCCTTCTGTCTAAGAACACAGAGACACTTTCACAGAATGTCAGGGATTGGAAGGAACCTGGAGAGATCATATAGTCCTATCCCCCTGCCACAGCAGGAACACCCAGATGAGGGCACACAGGAAGGCATCCAGGCAGGGTTTGACTGTCTCCATAGGAGACTTCACTCCCTCTCTGGGCAGCCTGGGCCACCCTTCTCTCACCCTCACCCTGACAAAGTTTTTTTTTCCTCTTTCCATGGAATCTCCTGTGTTCCAGCTTGCACATATTGCCTGGTGTCCTATCATTAGATGTCACNTCTTCAACTGAGGGCCCCACTACATCTGGACATAATATTCCAGATGTAGTCTCACCAGGGCAGAGTAGAGGGGGAGGAGAATCTCTCTCCACCTTTGATGACACATGTAGTAATAAAGTGTAACTATAGTTCTTATAACAACAAAGCTTTCTCACATGTGTTATTATGAACCTGTTATACTGAGAGCCATGAAGCATTTCAGAAGAACTACAAAAGAAGATAAAAGCTAAGAAAAACTTCTGCAGTCTGCTTCGTCCTCAAATGATACCAATCTGTTCATCTTATCCTACCCAGACAGGACTAAACAGAAGGCTTCTCGACGGAAACAACTGCAAATTTAATTCCTTTAGTGAAATTTTCACTGGTTTGATGTTAATGGAGGAATTAGATCTGAGTTCTACATCACTAATCAACTAATCACCTAGTTCTACTGCACTAATCAATGAAGTGCACTGGGGCCTGTGGTGGATCAGGCAGTGATAACACTCTCATATTGTGACTGTTCCCTCTGTTCCCTGACTATAAATTCTAGTATCTGTTTCTATAGAAGAGCAAAACAACCCTTCCCTGCCTTCCAAAGAAAACTTCAAAAGAAAAACCAAAAAACCAACCTCACTCTTAAACTCAACTCTTAAACCAACTCAAACTCACTCTTAAAAATCACGTGTGAACTACAGATTAGAACTTGATGGAAATTTTTATCTTAGGTTAATTTCTCCCTGGCAAATTTGGAAATTTTGAAATCTTACAGGTTTCTCTGTGTATTATGCAGTACTTGGAAGTATCTAATGCTGGAGATACAGCATCAGACTCTTAGATTATGAACCATCAAGTATTTCACTTGCTGTTTAAATTTGATCAATATAGCCATTAAAATAAAATAAGGAAATGAAAATCACCTGCTAATGAGGAAAGAATTTTATTTCTGGGATGTAAATACTCACTAAAAGGCCTTTAATATACCTTTAATATCTAGCCAATGTGAGAAGACAACAGACCTTTTAAAAAAGTTTTTTTTTAATGCTTTGGGGACTGTAAAGTGACCTACATCATGTAAAGATGAGTGCTAAGCAAATTCTGCCTGTCTACATAGAGGTAAGTTTACTGAATTAATATTTTTATTAGAGTTTAAGAATGAGTGCTATTAGAATTTTATTAGAATTAGAGTGTGTTATCCACTTTGGTTGAAGAAAAGAGACAATTTTATCAACAACTAAGTAGTACCAATCTATAGGATATGAAGACAGATCATGCTGAAATAATTTCAAAGAGCTATTATCTATCCAAAAGCATTGATAAAGTAGAATCACAGAGTTGGAAGAGACCTTCCAAGTCCATCTTAGTGCCACCCCCTGCAGTGACCAGGGACATCCTGCACTAGATCAGGTTGATCAGAGCATCAGCAACACTGCTCTTGAATGTCTTCAGGCTTGATGGGGCCTCCACCACCTCTTTGGGCAACCTGGTACAGTGTCTCACCACCCTCATGGGCAAGAACCTCTTTGTCAGGTCTTAGCTAACCCTGCCCTTCTCTAGTTTCAAACCATTGCCCCTTGTCCTGGCAAAGAGCTTTCCTGTAAGTCCTTCAGGCACAGGGAGGCTGCTAAGCAATAAAAGAGGGAGACCATATTCTGAATCCTCACTTTCTCTAAGATGATATAGCCCACAAATCATATAAACTTCTCAGGTGGACAGACATGCATACTAACATCTTGAAGAGTACGAGTCTGAGGTGAGTCACTGGTGTTTTTCTGTGGGAAGACAGTCCCTTTGTGAACTTTACAATTCCAAGAAGGATCCCTTACAATGAACCAGAGGAGTTCTTCAAATCCTCTGGCAAAGGGAAGACTCAAAAGCTGGACTTCTCAAAGGCAGCCATTTCTCTAGGCTCTTCAAGAAGCGCATAATGTTTAGCAGGAGTGTGAAAAGAGCGCTAAGGTGGCTGCCATGGCAGATGTCAAAGAGGAGAAAGCTAATGGGAAAGCCCCTGCCTGAATTGCAGCCAAGTGGACCTTTCAGAAGAAAAAGAGAGTGAGTGGTTTTGATTGTGTTCTTTTACACACCATATGTCTTTGAGTTGGAAGGGACCTTACCTTGGGTGTTTCAGCTTCCCATGAAAGGACGACTGTTCTTGTAAGGTCACGTCCTCATTATAACATCTAATTTTTTGGAGATTTATTTCCAGAGAAGTGCAAAGTTTGAGACAGAATACAGGCAAGTTAACTTCCTTCAGTACATCAAAGTCAGAATCCTCTTTGAGTAAAAGCTTCTGACGGATCCTATCACTTGTCCTTATGGAAAACAGGGCAAAGGAAATCACCGTAAGAGCTCGGCTCTCAGCTCTCCTTGTTGCAGAGGAGAGATCATAAAGACTGTTTTCAATGATAAATGCAGAAGACAGCATTCAAAAGATTCAAAAGGCTGTCACATCAGAAGATGAAGGACATGAATTGTTCGTTTCTGACAATAGGCCAACTATTAGCAGCCGAGCGTGGTTTGCAGGGGTTTCTGATGTGAAAACTGAGAGATGGAAGATCCTGTGGAGTAAGAGCTGCAAAACAACCTCCCTTATGGGAGCAAGGCAGTTACTGAACTTCAGCTTAAGCCTTTAGATTCTTTCCTTTTAAATGACTCTACAGCGTGAAACACTTCTCTTGTAAATATAGAATCACAGAACCATAGAATGGTTTGGGAAGGGACCACAAAAATCATCTAGTTCCAACCCCCCTGCCATGGGCAGGGACACTTCCCTCTAGATCAGGTTGCTCAATGCCTCATCCAGCCTGGCCTTAAACACCTCCAGGGAGGGGGCATCCATAATCTCTCTGGCAACCTCTTCCTGTGTCTCACCACCCTCACAGGAAAGAACTTCTTTCTTACATCTAGACTGAAACATACACGGGTAACTGTCATAAAATTCTTATCTCTTGAGGTTCTATAGACTCTAAAGACATTTTAATGCTGATAGTGTGAGAAGAGCCTACAAGAGGAAGAGAGCCAGAAGATGCTGTCCCCAGAAATTGATCTGTCCAGCTGTGGGGTACAGCACACAAAGCCTGTCTGTCAGATGTATTAGGCTTCCACAGGGGGTGAAGTTCTGACTGGCAAACTGAAAAGGTGAAGAACACTTGAAAAAGAGAATTTAATGGTATTTGCTGCAAGAGGGTAGAAGGGAAGAGTTCTCCAGAGCACTTTTAAACATTTCTCTTAATTGAAGCCAGAGTTTGGAGGACTGATAAGTGTAGGTGCCATGGGGACTGTGAATGCTCTGTCTGGGCAGAATTGAAATTAGAAGAGCTACAGCCCATATGGGTGAAATCTAAAGGGAAACAATTCTCCTTGGTGGGAACAGAACAGCAGATTTTCAGGTAAAGACTTGTCAAATACAGTTGGGTTTTAAACGAGTGTTTGAAATGAAAAAGGAGACTTTTTACAAAGAAGAGAGTGTTCTGAGGAAACATCTTCTCAAGGTAAAAGCTATCACTACTGAAGCACAGTGACATCAAAGGCATCTACTGTACCCTGAAGTAGCATCCTTGGGACAAGTTTACTTTAAAGTAAGACAAAATCAAGGTGTCTCCTAAACACTGGTAGGATGAGATCTGGAAAGAACTTCTTTGGAATAGCAAATTTTCTTTATGGAATTACTAAATTATTTCCCAATCTGGAGATCAACCAAATTGAATTGAAATAGAAAATGGCATCAGAAAAACATGAATTTGTTTACACCCCCTAGATGCAATAGGTCAACTCACTTCTTCCTGTAGCAGGAGCTTACTGTAGACAATAGAGAAAAGAAAGGTATTTATTTCTTTCCTGGCTTCACTTACCTATTTTTTCACCTATAGCCACACAAGAAGATGGGCTTCACAAAATGGGCTTTACTCCTGGAGTCCAGGAGTGCATTAACATTTTTATCTTCACTGTAATGATCTTATCTAGATGGAATATTAGGAAAAAAATTCACACTGAAAGGGTTGTAAAGCACTGGAAGAAGCTGCCAGGAAAGAGGCTGAGATCCCATCCCTGAGAAGTTAGAGAGCTGGGCAGACACAGAGCTTTGCATACGGCTTAGAGCTAGTTCTTGTCAAAGCCGGGTTGATAGTTGGCCTCCATGAGCTGCAAGGTCCATCCAACCCAGGCCTATTCTATGATCTACAAAGGAAAAGGAAGTTGTAGACAATATCCATTAACAGATGAGATGACTCCCAGCAAAGCCTAAGGAAGAATCAACCTTTCTTTTCCATTCCTGTAAGAGCTTGTATTTCCCTGTACATGAAACCTGAGTTCCACAGAAATCTTCTCCAGCATGAAAAGAAGACGCTAAGCAGAGGGAATGAGTCCCTCAACTTCACTTTCACATCACACCTATCTACAACAAGGGATTTAGTCGCTGATGAACAAGCAGAATCCTCAAAAGCAGCTATGAAAGAGGATGCCAAGGTGCTTGGTGCATCAGCACTGCTGAATTTTTAGTCTGTTTTTAGCATACTGACATAAAAATTATAAGTATTTGTGTGTGAATGCAGGGAGAATGTTACTTGAACCCAGTGGGGTTTGCTTATAACATTTGCTTTGGGGGAATTCTGTGGTATGAGAACTTCAAGGCTGTACTGCCATGAAAAGAAACTAGGTTTGAAACCAGCAATGTTTCTTCTTTCCACATGGCAGCAACCTAACTGAGGAGCTTTTTATGACTTTTGAAATCTCTCAGATACCAACCTCTCTTAATCTTCTAAAGATGGCCTGACATAGTTAAGAGAATGGGTCAAGAGACACCATTAGCTTGCCGGATTCCTACAAAGAAAGTGGAGCACGTTTGAGGGGTGGTGGGGCTTCAAAGAGTCAAAGAGCATCAAAGGCATGTATACGAAACTAGGAAATCAGTTGGGTTCAAAAGGAAAGATATGGAAAGAAATGTGCAAGACTCAGAAGGAAAAGCAGATAGATAAAGCACAATCCTGAATATTTTACAAAGAAGCAGGCTTAAAGAATACGTCTTGGCTCTGATCTGGCCAAGAAATGATGAACAAAGATGAAATGGAGTTCTGTTCACTGTCTGGACAGTGTGCAAGGGATATGGCTTTGGAGTGTTCCCACATCGAATCATAAAATGGTTTGGGTTGGAAGGGACCTTAAAGACATCTAGTTCCAACTCCCCTGCCATGGGCAGGGACACCTCCCAAGGTCATCTAGTCTGACCCCCTGAAGTGAGCAGGAACATCTTGCACTACATCAGGTTGCTCAGATCCTCAGCAAACCTGGCCTTGGATGTCTTCTTCTTTTTGCTGCCATTTTTAGTTGGAGTTGGAAGGAGTGCTCATGTTGAAGTCACAGAATATTATGGGTTAGAATGGGCGTTCAGAGGCAATCTTGTCCAACCCCCTGAAGGGAGCAGGGACATCCTTCACTAGATGAGGTTGTTCAGAGCCTCAGCAAGCCTGGCCTTGGATGTCTCCAGGCTTGATGGGGCTTCCACCACCTCTCTGGGCAACCTGGGCCAGTGTCTCACCCCCCTCATGGTGAATAACTTCTTCCTCATGTCTCATCCATCCAAGCCTTGCTCTACTTTGAAACCATTGCCCCTAGTCCTATGAGATAATCTGTCATCACAGATTCAAAAGAATTATTCCCACCTTTTTGAACTCATAATGATTGTTAAAAAAACCAACAAAAACATCAATCCAAATGTCTCATTTTGTCCAAACTTCTTTCCTACATATATCATATTACATTGTCACAATAACACTTAGGAAATCATAAATGCAAGTTAAATTGTAAAGTCTGAGCAGATTTTCTTCACGAGATTAGATGTATTTGTGCTTTTACAAAAGTGAGACATTTTAAGACAGCTTTCAAAAACAAATACTGGTGAGAATCATAGAATCACAGGGTTGGAAGGGACCTTCCAAGGCCATAATTTCCAGCCACTTACAGGGAGCAGGGACATCTTGCACTAGATCAGGTTGCTTAGAGCCTCAACAAGCCTGACCATAAATGTCTCCAGGCATTAATGGGGCTTCCACCACCTCTCTGTGCAATCTGTTCAATTTCCTCAGAAATCAGCTAGCCTTTTCAAAACAAGTTAAAACAATACTCACATTGAGTAGTCTGTAAAAAAAAAAAGAAAATCAGCACTACATATAGTGTTGTTAGTACTGACATAAAATGTCATAACTACTTTCTGGTGTGTATACAAACACAATGTAGGAAGTGTGTGAGATGCTTGAAATGTTTTTTCAGGGAAGGGGTTGAGGACCCATTTAAGAGCTGAGCAGACACAGACCTCAAAGAGATGATTTAGGGCTGGTTCTTTGGTAGAGTTGGGTTCATGGCTGGTCTCAGTGGCATTAAAGATCCTTTCCAATCCATGCAATTCTATAATTCTTATTAATTTTTAAGAGGTAAATGAAACCACCATCTGTAATAGATTTGGATGTACCAACGCAGTTCATTAAAGCTTATTTCACATGGAGGGAAGAGAGGGGACTGGGCTGAAATAAATCAGAGTTGCAATGAACATCTGGCATTTAGGAACACAAGGTGACAAATGCAGGAATGAAAAGCATGAAGAAGTGGACACAAAAGCCAAGGCCAAGGCCAATGATGTGACAAGGAATTTTTTCATCCTTTCCATTGCCTCTAGTTGAGTTCTGAAAGTAGTGATTACAGCCCTCGCTACCAACAAATGTGCATTTTATAACAAAAAGAGAATACATGAAATTGATCTTATATTTTTTTTCATTAATTATGTAGGTTTTTAAAATAAAAATTAGCCTTGTTAATACATAATGAAAGCACAGTGAAGCCAAGTGATTTCCTCAAGGTCACAAGCAGCTTCCTTGCAGGAAAAAAAAACACAGAACAGAATTATTTCTAAAGAAAAGTGGTAAACAAGATGATACAGAGCACTGCAGAGTCTACTTTTACTGTCAAAGAAATCTACTTTATTACCACTAAATTATGAATTCATAATAATAAGGGATTCAAAGAGGTAGTTGACTTGTATTCGAAATTCTATCAAAGGCACATATTTAAGGGGATTTAAACAATTTAAAAGGTATAAATTCAGAGTTCTCCTTTGATTAGAGAAGAGCTATGGAGAAGGTTCTAGGTAATTAAAAAAAATAAAAAAAGAAATGCAGAAGCATTAAAAAGATCTGAAAAGAAACATTCCTGATATACAAACTCTACCTACAGCTGCCTGAAAAACAAGAAGTTTTACTCTGGTGAATGTTAATGTCTACTGAAGTTAATTCTCCTGTTGTATTTGGATTTAATACCCATTCACATGTTAAGAGATGCCAAGCTTTTAGCAGAACTAATAACTATTTTTAAAAAAAAACCAACAAAAACATCAATCCAAATGTCTCATTTTGTTCAGACTTCTTTCCTACATATATCACATTACTTTGTCACAATAGCACTTAGGAAATCATAAATGGTTCCCATTGTTATGATATGAAAATTCTGTGTGAACCTATCAAGATAGAAAGTCAGATAATTGCTTTTTTTGTTAAAGTATTCTTCCCTCTGTCAATGTCTAGGGAAACTACACCTCTCTCTGCAAGTTTAATTATTATTAATCTCTACGAAGTTGATCTTGTTTACTGTTTTAACTTAACCAGTTTCCAAGGAAAGCCAGACTGAACTGTGGCTCGCAGTCCATTGCTAAAATACAACATACAGACTCCAGAAAAAACTATTTTAAATTAAACCCTCAACTGTAATTATTTTCCTTTTCAGCAAGGATTCATTTCACAAGGATTATTTCCTCTCTACACCATCAAAAGAACATTTAGGTGAAAAACAACCTTTTTTTCTGCTGTCTTCAACCACTGGAACTATCTGAAGCTTTGTCCTTCTGCACAGAGATCAGAAAAAGTGTAAGTATTTCCCTTTTCACTGTTGCAGGAGGACTGGGTAAATTAATGAAGTGGTACAGAAGCAGACAACTGTGGGAAATAACTGAGATAAAAATCTCTGAGAAAAAACTGGCTATTTTATTTGTTATTTCCTTTAAAATGCAAATATTCACCAGTGTAACAATAGTGAAACACCAAATTCTTTCCTTCTAATTAGGTGGGTGTGTTTCCTCTACTGTCTTTAGCACAAGGGCAAATGGGTGAATTTTGTTTTCACTGAAAAAAAGAGTAGCATAAGGAAAGGCAAAAGAAGTCCAGTCTGTAACAGACATTTTCAGTGCTTCTGTTGGGATTTGAAGGTGTTTTATGTCCATCAGAAAATGTCTCTCTTCAAAAGGCTTGCAAATTGGAGATGAAACAGTGAGAACAGTTTCATTTGAGTGAGTTTCTTCAGTAAATCAAGAAGGTTCCACTGCTCCATCAAAAAATGGAGAGTAACTGTTTCCTGTAATATTCCAGAGACCTCTTTTTGGGAAGATAACACTCCAAACAATCTATGTGTCTCCAAAGAAACCACACAAAAGAGTTAATTTCACTTTACAACATCAAAAAACTGCATTTGTCCATGAATATCCTGATGCCCAAACATTGGAGAGGCCACCTGTAGCCTTCCCTCTTCACATTTCTGCTGGCCAAGGCAATAAAAATTACAAAACTAGGTATAAATTAAAATAATCTTCTTAAGGAAATTGAATGATTTAAGTAATTTTCTCTTGGTACTACAGCTAATTGCACAGTATTCCTAAAAGCATGCAAAGAACATAGATCACATTAGACATTAGGAAGAAATTCTTCCCCATGAGGATGGTGAGATACCAGCCCAGGTTGCCCAGAGAGATGGTGGAGGCCCTATCAAGCCTGGAGACATCCAAGTCCAGGCTTGCTGAGGCTCTGCGCAACAAGGTCTAGTCCAAGATGTCCCTGCTCACTGCAGGGAGTTGCACTAGATGGCCTTGGAAGGACCCTTCCAACTCTATGATTCTATGATCATGTAGTAAAAATCAAACTGAGGCTGGCAAAGATTATCTGGTCCATGTAGGAAATCACTTATAGAGCAAGACTGAACTACTTCTTTTTGTTTACAAGAGTCCAACCTAGTCTTTTCCTAACCGAAGATCAATCAAGATACTGATCAGTTTGAAACCACCCTTTAACAGTTTATTACAACATGTATCAGATGCTAATTCTTTACATTTTATATTCTTGAACCTTTACCATTACTCAGTATGATTTAGATCTACTTTAATTGTAGAAGTTGGAAACTACTAGGGTAACTGTAATAGTTTTTGCAAAAACCTGTCTGACATAATCTAGAAACATAACTCTGGGAGAGGTTTAGACTGAACAACAGCAAAAAAAAAGTTATCCTGAAGGGGTTATCAAGCACTGGAAGAGGCTCCCCAAGACAGGGGTTGAGGAGGGACTTAAGAGATGAGCAGACACTGAGCTTAGGAAAATGTTTACACTTCAAGGGTTGTCAAGCACTGGAAGA
>VZTY01029279.1:0-86827 GCA_013400935.1 Turnix velox
TGGCCTTGAATATCCCCAGGGACCTCCACTACCACTCTGCTCAACCTGTTCTGGTTTATTGCAAGCATGATACACTTGCTTGCCATACTGGTAATCAATTTGTGACATCAGCAACACCCCTACAAACACTGTCCTCCCCATTATTGTAGATCTTTCCCTCAGTTTCAGGTTACATTCTGAATAGCTTCCAGTTCAGTATTGCAGATGAAATTGCCAATTATGGCACTTCATTTCATCTCTCTGTGTTGAATGACGTATTAATTATTTGGTTTGAAAACAAGTATGATAACAGTTCAGTATTTCACAGGCAAAGTAATTTATCCATCAGTGTTTTTGTGTTTTAATCTTTAGTATCTCCTGATAGTAAGTGGTTTTCAATGGTTTCCTGACCATCACAGGCTGAAGCTTGTCAACTAACTTTTTTTTGCCTCCAAAATGGAAGAAAATATTGAGGATAAAATACAGCCATCAAAAAGGAGATTTTAATTTTGATAGGAGCAAAGAAGAGGTAGGGAAGATCACAACTTGAATGCAGGTCAGGACTTCAATCTTGTGCATTAGACCTTTGGGAACTGAAGCAGAAGGTCATCCCTTCACAAGGCACGTGGTAGCAGTTTTATGACTGGGATCTTCTTTGATTTTCCTGGCTTTTTGTCTTGTGCAGATGCAGTACTAGGGTGTCCTGACTGCTGGTCAGATTTAATGAAAATGCTACAGAATCTTTCCTGAGAATTATCTTTGAGAAAATCAATATTCCCAGATAAAAAGAAAATTGTCTTAATGGAACACAACTTTGAATAGTCGGGTTGTAACAAAAGATGATTTGCTTATTGTTGCAATCAGTTTCATAAATCACATGGGCTACTGTCTAGGTTTTTGTTAGCTTGGACAACCTTAACATTTGCTTATTGAAGCTGAGGTTCACAAAGGGTACTGTACAATAATAATTATTGGTAACATGTGGGAAGCCTCTTGTTTGAATTCAGTAAGCAGGATTTTGGAAAATATGGCATCTGTGTTTCTTCTAATGCATTTGCTTTGAATGATTTGGCAGGGGCTGTAATCAGCAGAGCAGTAGCTACAGGTTAAAGTTAGGCTTTTAATCACTGATTTGCAGATCTGACTACATTGTTCATCTTGTACTCAAGAGCTTCAAATAAAAAATCAGCTTTTACAGAAAGCCAGAAAATACGCAGCCAAGTAGCAAGGCTGGCTTTTATTAGCTTAATAATGACGGAAATCAAGATGAAAGCAAATAATGCTGAAGTAATTTTGTGAAATTTTATTTTACCAAGTTTTACGCAATTGTAGTAGCTATTCCCTTATAAAAATTATCTGCAATGAATGTAAATTTTACACAGTGATGTCATGATGCTGTGTCTTTTACAAGGATTGTACTAAAAATTTTGAGCTGTGACTCATTCTGGTTGAAAATACAAAATTAGGCTCACAACTTTTGTGCTACAGGCTACTCTGAAGAATGCTGGAAACTATTTATAGACCCATCAAATCATACTTACATCTTGAATAGGAAGCCAGTATTCATTATAGTAGCATGTATAATCAAGGCTTTTTTTTCCTTTAGAGTATTTGTGGTTTTCTGCTAATGTTGTTTTAAAAGAAAAAGAACTGTTGTCTTCTCCTTGGGAAACCTTATTCATTTATAATGGTACCACAACATCTTCAAGTACTCAGTGAAATAGTTCAATTGCATTGAGCCAGAAATGTGATACACAAGTCGATATAATTCATTCAGCATTCAGGGAATGCTGGTAATCTGAACTGGTTTTGTTTCTTCAAGTCTTTGCACTCAACTCCACTTCTTTTTTAATTTCTGATAAGAGGAACTTCAATGGAGAAATCTATATCAATTTAAAGAAGGTCCCTCCAACCTGAAAATTTCTTTGCATATCTTAGCCTAAGTTTAATTGATGGACTGTCTTGTTACTCAAGCCACGCCAATAAAATGCCATAGTGTGAAAAATTTTGAGTGCCAGCATGTTTAAGTGAAAGCTTTATCCATCATGCAGTGATTGATTCTGCATGACAGTCAGCAGCTAAATTCCTAGATATCACGGCTGGTCAAGGAATTCCAAAACAAAAAAATGTATTTACCAAGGACAAGCAAATATGTGCATTTGATATTTGTATTTCAAGTGGCTGCTGCAACACGAAGTTTTTCAAGTGCTGGAGCACTTCAGCATTGTATTGTTCTGGTGTTTTGCATTCACCATCTTGACATGAAAGCATCTCTTATCTGATATCTTCTTCTGTAATCTATCTGACAGAAGCAGACAGTGTTAGAAATCAACAGTTCAGATGGCAAAAGAACAAAATGAACATATTCAAACATTTATCCAATGTTATATGGAAGTGGTGCCAGCGACACTTATTGCATCTTTTCTCATTGCTTTTATTAATCACTTCCTCAGGAGTTTATGTTAAAACAAGATTCGGAATTATCATTGAATACACTTTGAACAGCAGTATTTAGGGAAATGTTGTTAATAGTAGGAGAACATGAAAAGTCAGTATCAAGAAAGTTCCAAATAGGATAAAAAAATTTTAGTATGTTTGCATGAATCAGGAAAGTTACAATGGAAAAGTTCCTAAACACATTAAAAAAATTAATTGAAAGGAATTTTTGCATATCAAGGCTTCATTTCTCTGTCACAATAGCTGGTTAATTATTTTCAAAATGGAGGAAAGCAAAAGCTCTCCATAGAAACAGCTGGCATTCTTGATAAGCATTCTGGAGATGGTTTTCCTTCCTAAGGTTGACATTTGTGCAAAATTTACCAATTGAACTGTCAAACTGAAATGTGTATACTTCGGATACTGTCAGTTCTGCTATAAACTCTTTATTATGACTGGGGGTCATGCTCCACGTAACATTCAGCATGTTACTGTGATCTTAATAAATTCCTTTTTTTGCAGCATATGGTGAAGGTTCATCTGTTGGGGATGTTTCCTGAATTCTGGGGGATTTCTATGAGATTTTCTAGCCTGGAGACACTAAAAATCAGATGCTCTTGTACAAATTTGTTAGAAAAACCTGCCGCAGCCCTTATTTTGTTCTTTGTGTAGGGCTACATAAACACACAGGGTGCATAGTTGTGAATTTGTATTCTTTGAAGATAAAATGAAAAATTCATGACCCACGTGGTTGTGTTTTAGTAAATATAAATGGTTGTGTTCAGCTAACAAAATACAAGATCTATTGACTATAAACTTTATCCAAATGGTAGCAAAAAAAAATAAACTGATTTAAATCTGGTGCTGAAATGCATTTTCTTAAAGACTATAATCAACCACTACTCAAGGCATATTTTTCTTTATGCTCAAATTATGATCTACTAGGTCATCATATTCTTCATTTTCCTGAGTAGAGCTTGTGTATATGAGATGAAGAACTGATCCCAGAGTCATAATTTCAGCTTTCCTGACAGCAAATGGAGGGGAGTATAAAACTTTTGTCAGTAAAAATTCCAAGTACCAAAAATGAAAGCAATGGTGAGCAGGGCATTTGGACACTGTGTGCCACATGTGGCAGTATCTCTTCAGAAACAGCCAGAAGAGAATGGGGTGAGAGACTGAATCAATTCATACGGAGGACCTGGCACATCCACCAAGGAGTTTCAATTTACAAACTCTAGTCTGCACTAGAAGGTGTTTATAATGGCTTCCAGAATGACAAAACTCAGATTTACAGGTGATAGCTCCTTATTAGATTAAAAAAATCTAAAAGACAAAGTACCTAACAAGGTTCATCCTTATTTACCTTAGCACTAGATCTTGAAAGAGAATTAAATAATTCAAACAATGCTAATTCCCCAAACAAATAGAAGCAAGACTCAGTAGGCTGCAAGCATAAAAAATGGAACATAAAAAGGCTTAATAATGTGTCAGAACAAATTAATTGAAAATTGCAAATTAGGTCTGATGGACTTTTTGTGCATCATTAGACAGATTTAACAATGGCATCCCAAACTATTTTTGGCTTCTTAAGCTACGCATCCATCAGATTTTTCAGCATTCTCTATATTAAAAGCATTATAAACACCTTGTATGTTGTGCTACTAACCATGTCTTTGGACTGTTTTACCTATAGTGGAAGGCTGAAGAGAATAAACCAATCAAAAAATAAGGAATGGAAATCCACCTCTTTATAAATGTGTATTATCATATGGAAAACTTCTGACACCATATAAATAATAGTATTAAGAGTGTGAATGTTCTTACAGTTATGAATATGGTAGTTGTATTTTACATCTTTTTATCTGTTAGTTTGTTTTACCTTTGACTATCTTGCAGTATATTTAGACTTTTTTATTAATTGCATAATTTTACTATTGAAAGTTGTGGAAGTAGCATTTTGGACGTTTGCTAACAAGTGTTTGATTTCTGGTGTTAATGATGTGAAGTTTCTTCTTATCATCTGCAAGGGTTTTTGGAGAACTCAAATTAACTTTTTTCTTAATGTAGCAGATACCTCTATCTCTTCTGCATATTTCATACCATTAGGCCTTTTCTCCTGCCTTTTTAACCATCACTAGGTACTCTGTTCCATTTACTTCATCCATTTATGTATGATTTTGGACTTGGAAAAAGTGATAAATGCTGTCTGCCCTTTATCACTCAGCTCTTAAGTCATTCTGACAGCCAGAAACCACTGTTGCAGTTAGAGCAAGTCCATTAGGTCATCAGAAAGTGCTAGCAGGAGCACCTTCCCACCTCTAGCCTTACTACAATAAATGTTGGGGAATCTGGTGATGGAGTTCATGAGTTGGTCTAAGACAGCATTCACTGGAGCTTGTAATAACACAGAAATATCCCATCACAGTGGATGTTGAAATAATTAGCTCTCATTTGCAATTCGATGTATCTGTCATTCTTCTTTCATGCAATTCTGCTTCTTTTCTACCATATGTTCTCCTTAATATAAGCAGTTGGGCAGAGCTTTTATCATTCATTCCCTTCATCTCCTGCTACTGTCACTTCCCATGAATCAGGCTTTCTGTTTGCTGCCTGTGACTTCATTCCAGTTCTGTTTTTCCTGATGCAGAGAACTCAGCCTTTTTTCTTCACCATTATGCTATTCATGTTTTTTTTATATGTGTACAGTTTGCAGCTGTAGTTGAGTTTTACATAAATAATATGATTAATTAGCACTTATTATTGCTTTATATTTTCAAAATACAGCACAAACTGGCTAATCAAGCACTCAATAAACTAACAAAGGAAAACCAACAAGCAGTTACAGGAACTGTATTCTTTCTTTATCCTCTTGAGTACTGGTGTGCTGTGTAGTCTATAAAGAAAAATTTAATTTCCCCTGCTTTGGTGATTTCTTCACTTGTCTCACAGCAAAGTATAATTGAATACCAGTGCTTGTGTGATTAGGTGTGATAACCCTGATTACACTGTATGGGATTTCTATGCTGGTTTTTGGCTTCAATTTATGTTCCCATTCAAACCAACAGCAACTGGCAGCCAGTATGAGCAGAGATAGGGCCGCAGCAAACTTCTGTGACTAAAGTACCACATTCATAGTTCCATAAGATTGTGTTGATTTGCAGAATATAAGGAAAAAAAACTTCTGTTTGTTTGATGGCTGTTTCAACTATAACAGCTGTTTAAAGGTGCTTTTTTAAGCTTCTCTCGATATTCTCTACTTAGTGAAACTGATTCCTTACAAAGAAATAATTCTGATAATTTGTTTTTTTTAAAATGTAGCTAATATACAGATAAAAAAAAGATAAACCTGATCTATTTTAATTTCTAATTTGCTTGTATGTGCACCAGAAACGTACGTTTGATCACCACATTATCACAGAATATCAGGGATTGGAAGGGATCTCAAGAGATCATCTAGTCCAATCCCCCTTCCGGAGCAGGAACACCTAGACTAGGTCACACAGGAATGCATCCAGATGGGTTTTGAATGTCTCCAGAGAATGAGATTCCACATCCTCTTGCCACATGTGTCACCTCAGTGTCACCTCAGTGACACATGAGATTATTTCATAGAATTCATCATCTCTATTAACAAGGTACTTAAACCTTGCCTAGGTCTTGTCCCCAACTTGCCAAGCTGTGAAAATATCTGAATTACTTTCATTTAAAAAAGAAAAAAAGGCCGTTTCTCTGATAAAAAAAGAAGTGCTTAATTGTGCAGGACAGAACACATGATCCCTGCTGTGCCTTGACTAACAAAGACAGTTCAGGTTGGTGGGAATTCATGTGGGAGTAAACTTTCTTCATTTTACCACCGAGTGTAGCATGATGGAAAGATAATGAATTTTCTGTTGACAGCTTTTTTTCTTATATAGGGTAATACTGAGAGCCTTGTTTGGCAAATTGGAAAGACTGAGTTTAAGTACAGCCAATAGATATGACTGAACAAAAAACCAATTGTATGAGAAAATCATTACTTAAGCAGATGTCTTACCCACAAAAATTTGCTGGGATTGTCTCCATCACAGTGATGTTTAGCTTCAAGGAATTAGCTAGTGTGGAATGATACAGACCACTTGAAAGGAAAGAGATAGGACATGTTTTCACCAGGTAAGTGTAGATAAATGTGCTCTTAGTATTTTGAAAGGTGGTCTGTTACATTCACATATTCCTGTTGCTAGAAATGTAGCTTCTGTGAAAAATAGTGACTAGATTATAGAAGTATCTGCCTCTTTGAGGCTCTTTACTGTGCTGCACAACTAGAGTTCTCTACTACACAGCACATTTTCAGCCAACTGAGTAATTGAGATTTTCTCCCTGCAGCAGCTGGATGCAGCTTTTTAACGTGTTCAGTATCAAAAACTGCTCAAATGCCTCATGATTGCTATTTAGGCTGAAAACAAAATTTTGGCACTTCAGAGCCAAGGGAATTGCAAGTCCTGCAGGAGCAGGGCTTCATAGATTAAAACACAAGCTGGACGTGTTTAAAATTCACATGCAGGGTCTTGAAGATGTACTTTGAAGACATCTATATTTCCCCATTTACCATGAAAAGCAATACACCTTGGGTTTTGTTGCCTGTCTTATGCTGCCCATCACGCTATTGTGAGAAAGAGACTGATTAAAACTTGTAGGGGTTTAAAAGCACAACAATTCTTGCAATGTTACTGACGTATTTTCTTCTATATGTGTTGCTTCAAGTGAGGTGGAACTTATACAATGTGAAGGCTATGAGAGTGACCAGTATAGTTTGTGAAGGACCACTATAAATTCGTCAAAATGTCATTTGAGGTAGACAGGTTTTAAAAAATTGTGTTAGAAACACTCCTATGATGTAAAGGTATTTTAGGCATAAATTGCATAGGATCTGTAATGGTATGTGAGGGAGAAAAGATTGATTTTTGTCAAATTTCACTCTGCAGACACAGTGCAGAGACTGCCACCATATATGTGGTGTGGACAAATGTGTGTGTATGTGTCTCTGTGTATTACATGGCAGGGGAAAATGGACTAGTTGGTCTCTATACATGGCTTTACAGTGAAATTATTTTATATAAAATAATTGCGGGCTAAAACTGTCTCTTTGTTGCTGGCTTTCTTTGGCGCAAAATTTGGGCTGACTGACCTTAACTGTTAATGCACTCAAGAAATTTCACAAGTCTGTTCTATGTATTTTCTTGTGTGTCTCATGCCATCAGCACAGTCAAAACTGGGATGATAACTCAAGGTCTAGACACCTCTCATATGTCATGGACCTTTTTGCACAGCAGCCACAGTGCTGTATGGGCTAGCTTCTTGTCTCCTGCTGTGCAGTCGGTGCCAGGTAGGAGTTTCTCCTTGCTGGAAGAACTTATACCTACCAGAAGTGAGTAAAGCAAGTCAAGGAATTACCAAAGGAATCATGTGGCAGCTGCTAGGAAAGAGTATGACCACAGGCGTGCTGTGCTCCTATTGAGCTCAGATTTTTTGCTTTCTTTTTTCCCTTCAGGATAGTTGTTAGGTTTGTGTTTTGTAATTATTCCAATTTAAAGTGTGTAGACTTCTTGGGGTAGTGGTGAGTATAGAATATTGTGGGGTTTAAATTTTTTTTTAAATTTATCTCTGTTTTAGCTTTCTGCCTAGTTTTGACCCAAGTCCTTCATGCATATACCATGAAAAGACCCACAGAAGGGTAATCTTGGGTGATGAGCTGTGGAAACCTCTACTTTTTGCAAAACAGGTCTGGAGATATTAGAAGGCTTTTTATAATTGATCCTTTCAATTACAATGAAGAGCAAATTAAAACAATTTACCTTCAACTAGAAGATATTGCTGAACTTCCCACTGGTGCTGATGCAGGAATGTTTTATGGAGAGTATTTTATTCCTCCTGTGGATTGATGTTGAGGGAATGTCTATGCTTGGGATTTTTCCTCTACGTCATGTGCAGACTTATAAGTAATTTTCAAAAGCAATTAATATTTATGAAGTTGAGCTAAGCATAATACAACTGTTGTGAGACAGGGAAATGTCTGCCATTCACATGTTGCTGTATAGTGATATAAATGCGTATTTAAGTTTGAATGAATTAAATTGTATTTAATCTTTTCTCTAGGAGCTTATAAACAGATACCAGCACATATCAGCACGTAGTTGGCAAGTGGCATGTGCTGTCAGCAAAATTTTAGGCACAACATTTCTTGCGTAGTACTTATCTGAAGTTATCACTGATCCAGAATTTTAAACTTTTTCTCATTGATGTGCTAGCTACAGCAATCAGAAGGTTTTCTTG
Organism: Turnix velox; assembly: GCA_013400935.1. Lineage (NCBI taxonomy): Eukaryota > Metazoa > Chordata > Aves > Charadriiformes > Turnicidae > Turnix > Turnix velox. The sequence continues at coordinate 8,728 of VZTY01029279.1, forward strand.
AGCTTAATAATTGCCATTTTGGATGCAGAAACAAGGAAAAGTAATGATTGTCTAGAGGCTTCCTACGGTAACATAATTAAAAATCACACTTTGCAGAGCCCTTTAATTGGCATTTATTTTAATCCTTCATTATTAAATGGCTTCAAGTTGGCTTCTTTTCAGTTTGAAATGTAGTCAGAAAATTGTGTCTATATAATTGGTGGCAAATACAACCAGGCTAGAAGTGCTCTTCTCTGCCTGTCTTCCCCGGCAAGATGATGGAAGATACAAGGAGCTTATTATTGGTAACTTGGAGCTCCAGTTGTCTTGGGGAAAATATGTGGTTTGATCCGACTATGGACAAAATCTTAATGTGTTATTATTACTGTAGATCAGGAACTGAGCTGTAGACATTGAAGTATTGCATTAATATTTGCTGTGTTTGGATTAGCTGAATTGGCAGTGTTATTCAAGTAGGGACTTGGGCTTTTTTATTATTTACTTAATTATATTTGTAATTTACCGTGGCTCAATTCTCAGCATGAATTTTAGTTGTCTGAGGGAGACCATTACTTTTACAAATGAGGTGAAATAAGTGTGTGTAATATTGGAATCTTGGCTTTATGGGAAAAATGTTGAGTTTTGTGCTTGTTACTAAGCTTTATGGTATTCTCATTACTACTACACTAGTATGGTTCTAATTAAATTTTTAGAAGGTCATTTGCCAATAGATACTAGGCAGTTCTCATTTCTGTAATAATTACTATTTTCATATAATTTGGAAAGCAAATATATGAAATTCTAAGCCTGATGCTTAGAAAGTGAGAAACTGTTGATGTTAGTAGCTAAATCTCCTCTAAATCATGTTCTGGAAGAAGCTTCTTCTAAACATATGAGGTTATCTTCTGTTTGCTAATTCTACATACTCTCACTGAAAGGGTGCACTGTATATAAAGACCCATTGAGTACATATTTGTATATTCTTGTCAATTAAAAATGGAACATGGCAGCAAAAGGCCAGGAATGTAAAGATGCATCACATAGAAAAGAACTCAAGTGATTTACTATGAAATAAAACACTTGAAGACCTGTTCTTCATTTTTGCATTGAAATTGAGTTTTCTGATAATGGTCATAATGTGAATGGGTGTTCTGCACAGGAGTGATAATTACAGACACGATTAAAATCTGTTTCTTAGAATTACAGAATTGCAAGCTAATTTACGTAGGAAGGATTTACAAGCCATCATCTAGTTAAGGTCTCTGCTCAAGTAATAGTAATGTCAAAATTACATCAAGTTGCTGAGTGTCTTGTTCAACTGAGTATTCACTATCGCACAGGATGGAGTTGCTGCAGCCTCCCTAAGCACCTGTTCTAGGTTATTCTTTGTTCCTTTGCACTTTTTCCAGGTGTCTTTCTAACCAAATCTAGCTAGAACCATAGTGGCAGTTATGTTATTATTCACCTAAAATCTAGTTTTAGAGACTCTGGTTTTTGTAAATAACCTGCTATATAATACCCGAGTAATTTGAATGACTGTTGTGTGCTAGAACTAAATGAGAAACTGGGGGGTTTAAGATAATCTGCTTCTTAATATGGTGGTGAGTGCAGGCTATGAAGCAGGTTCAGGTCAGTCCGTTGAGTAAAAAGTCAGTGCTCACTTGTTTAATGAAAACCAACAACCTGACACAGATGAAAGGGGATCAGATACCCTTCACTTTGTTCTCCAGTACTTAACTTAAATATAGTTCAAAGTCCTGTAAACATATCAGTCTAAAAAAGCAACATTTGAGTCTTGTCCATCTTCTAGTCAATTTGCCTTTTTTCTTTTTTTGCCAGTTGAGGATGTCAGCGTGCACAACTTGTTGGTTGCACTGTAAAATAATCATAAAAATGGCTGCAATTATAAGGTAAAAAGTCCTTCTGTCATATGTCCTGTGTCATGCCAAAACAAAGAATACAAAAACTCAGCGAATGAATGTTCTTGGCCTCCTGCCATCTGGAACCTTGGGTCCTTCAGAGATGGATATTTTCTGAGAATATATAATTACCTTAATTCAGGAGATTTAATTTTCCTATATCTGTCCAGACTTCCATCTGACATGATCTGATTTTGTGGCCTCCTGTGGCAGCAGGTTCCACAGTGCAAATTCAGGTTACAGAAGGAGCCACCTCCATTTGTACATTTGATCTGCTTTCTTCCTTTTTTATGAATGTGATTCTTAACCAAGTTCACGTGATGCCCCATAGTTCATGCAGAATGAGGCAGTAAAAGAAACAGCTTTTCTAACACTCTCCATGTCAGTCATGTTTTTATGATCTTCCGTGACCCAATTCTCTTTCATAGACCAAAGAATCTTGACCTATTCTTTTGTTCCTGATGTAGAAGTCATGCTGTACGTCACTGTAGTCATGATCTTCTGGGAACTTTTTTTGATTGTGTCTCTTTAAATAAATAAAAAATAAAAATGTAGGGCAAGTGGGCAGAGAAGGCCCATGTTCTTAGACATACACAAATCGAAAGCAAAATTTATGAAGAATTAATTGAGTTTTAAAATTATTCAAACAGTATTCATTGAGCTTAGGCTGTCGACTTTGGTAGTACAATGTGTAGTGCAGAGTTCAAACCACACTAATCTCTTAATATCTCTGTAAATTGTTGCACGTATATACTTACATGTTTGCTAAAAGTTCCTCTCAAATTTTGGCTCCTCTTTTACATTTTAGTCAGTGGCTTACAGTGCACTTAATGTCTGTATGATAGAGGTGACAACATTGCCTGGCCTAAGTCTCTCTGTCATCACTAAACATATCCAAGAAGTTAAAATTTCTCTTATCAAAACAAATGCTGTCAGGTAAGAGAATCCCATTTGATTCCAGCTTCAGCAAGATTCTCAAGCAAATCTTCAAACGTAAATGTTTCAGTGGTTCAGAGATGTTATTTCAACTGAAGACTCTATCTAAAGACCTGCATGATTTGATCCTTTAGAGATTTATCTTTGAAAGCTCCCCTAAGGACATGTTACATGGAAAAATCAATCCAGCTTGCTTGTTACAATTAAACATACTCTGTCAATTTTATACTCTCAAGGCAAGTCTGAAATGGTTATGATATGGTCAATACCGTGGTCACATTTAAGCCTCTCTGAAGAGATCTTGTCAACTGGAAATTTGTATTTTTGAAATTATTTTAAAGTAATTTCTGATTCTCTAACTCTCTTTTGATCCCACTACCAGCCTGATGGTTTCACCATCACAGTTTCCTGCTTTAAACACATTCTTCTCCCCCTGTACAACCAATATAGAAAAATCAGTTAATGACCAACTGTACGGAAAGAACTGGAATGTTAGTCTTAGACTTACGAAGAAATACATTGAAGGTGGTTATATACCCAAGGGGAACCAGCTAAGCACAAAGTGATGCAGTCAGTGTAGTACTAGTGGAACATGTTCCTATTCTAACATTAGAGTCTGGACCACTGTCAGAATTTATTTCATTTTGTAAACAGGTCTACCAGAAGGCAGGCCACAACATTCATCAACTTGACTGCTTTTGAGCTCAAGAAATTCCTAGAAATAGATTTGTCATGTGTATAGACAACCTCTTAGTTGTTATTTTGAACTGCAGACCAAAGCGTGACACTTTACTAAGGTGTACATTCTGTTTCCAAAGGAGTTACTTTAAGAATGTTTTCTAGCCTGTGGAAAGTGGGAGGTGAGACTTTCTGGTTGAATTGGTCACTTCTAGCTTTATAAACATGAGTTCATAATATTTGCAGGTTATATTTGATCTGAAAGTTTTTACTTGTTTCTTTCACTGGCAATTAGTGCCCAATAGTTAGCTGCAATCTACATAATTGCATTTCTTTGTATGAGTATCAAGAGAGTGAAATAACTTAGCAGTTTTCAACATGTTGAAGTAGTTGAACCAATCAGTACATAGCATAGGGTGAGATTAGTATCAAAGAATGCTTTACCATACAGTTTTTAATCTCTTTTAATATACTTTTCATTAAAAGTTTGATTTGAGCTATTAACTGCATTTACAGGAAATGTTTGCATTTATTCTGGCTTGTACTTCAGAATAGTTCACATGAAAAATAGGCTAGAAAAAAATAGGTTCAGAATAAAATAAGGTAGACCTTTAAGTGATGAGAAACAAAACTTGAAATAGTGAGATGACTCATAGGGCTCAAATATAGAGCACAAAGTAAAGCCATTTATTTCTGCTAGTCTCAGTGAGTAGTACTGGAGAACTAAGAAAGGAAAAGCATATATATAATTTTCCTTACCAGAGAAAGAAAATGGCTTGGCAATAAGTATTTTCAAGTAATATAATTTACAAATTTTCATATAGTTAAATGTGCAGTGATTTGCCATTGCAGTTTTGTCCACCACAGTTCAGTTTGTGATGGGGAGGCATCATGTGTACATTTGGGTGGTTCCTCAGGTTTTCTCCTCTCCTGTTCCAGATAGGGGCAGCAGGACTCTGTGATGCTTATATGGCATGAGAAAAGGATGTAGAAAGATAAGACTGGGGGAGAGGGGAGCTTGTAAAGTGTGAGTAGATTAGCTTAGGCAATCACTTGTAATTAGTCTTTGTATCTTTCTGTAGAAGAATCAACAAGCTCTTCATATGTTGTGCAGGGAGAGTAAAATGTGAGATGGCACCACAAATGCAGCATTATACAATCTAAATATTCCCTTTTTAAAAAAAATGAATGCATAGCTGCTTGCCATATTAATAGTTTTATCTTGTTTTAGGCTAGTAGTTTTAACTGCTGCACTTTGATTGTGTTTCAGAGCAGTCAAGCATCAAATATTGGAACTGACATCTGGATTAAAGAGTGTGCAAAGCATCTCTTCCCTCTTTTGACTATTGAAACAAACTAAAATGGAAAACTGACTAAAGGAAGTAAGTCCTTTATTTTTACTCTCTGATTGTTCTTCTTGATCTGCCTTTGCATCACTTTTATTCATTTTTCTCCAGATTTACTTGTAAAAAGCAGGCACAATTTTCAGGAGTCTTACACAAAAAGAAAGATGTAGCATTTAAACTTCAATGCTGAGTAGAGCCCTTTAGGCCTAGATGTGCCATAGCTGTGGAGCAAGCATAGACAATATGAGAAGGAAAGGATTGTGTTTACCTGAAGAAGCATAACAAGTAAGAGATCAGAGCCAGAAAATAAGTACTGAAGACAGTATGGGGGTGTGGTTGTAGCATCTTGGAAACAGCATACCTATGGCACAAACATGCTGTGATAAGGGAAATTTCCTTTTCCAGAGCTACTGTCCTTCCTTCATTCATTCCTAGGTGCAAATAGGCAGAACCTCACTTTTCTGGTAGGCATTCTGAAGACAGACTAGCAAATCAAGCCTATTTAACACAGATTGCATAGCAGTGAAATAACTACACAGAGGGAACTATGAGTATTACACAAATATTGAGCATGTCTCAATCATATTGGGACAAATTAAATTCAGTATTTCCATATCACATGACAGAATTAAACATACATGCACCAGTACCCTGGAGAGTATTCTCAATTTTTATTTCTTTTGAAAACAGTGATACTGAGTGAAATGTTTTAAATCTATAGATATAAACAGCCTTACTTGTTGTTTTTACCTCAGTTTAGAAAAATTAATTTCTTAAATTATTGAGTTATCTAATGCTTCAGCAGTAGTAATTGCTTTGTATTTTAATAAGCTTATTATAACATAGGAAAATATGACTTCTGCTGCAACATTTACATAGTCATAAAGAAATTATGTCATGTAAGAAGATATTTTGCCTGGTGATACATTTATTAGAGCAAGGTGTGGTTCCTTTAATTTGTAAGGAATATATCATCAGTGTTCATTACTCTACTGTTGTGCATTTTATTCAAGGGAGATGCAGATAAAACTTAAATAATGCCATTAAATCAAGACATTTATCAGTAGAGGGAAGATGACTAGGCTTTGAAGAAGTCAAATAAGGAGAGCCTATATGAAATGTGTCAAGGATGTGGAAGAAATTGAACTTTCATGAAACCAAACAAAAGGAAAATAATTAATCCTCTGCAGGGAGAGTGTGTGAAAGAAATTTAAATCTTCATGTCTTCCTGTTACATTGGGAGATAGGATAACGGATGTCTTGTATGATCTAATTATGCAGCAGTCTTAGGCTCTTCAAAATATTGTTCTGTAGGGAAAAAGGACAAAAGACAAAGAGAACAAATTACAAGTTAAAAGACAAGATGATCTTTGCTGCAGTATGAGAGGAAGTCTAAGATATTTTCCTAATAATGCTGATGAGAAGGTAACAGCTCTAATGAGAAAAATTAGAAAATTAGATGTACTGCCTCAGGTAAAGTACACTGAGAAGGCACAAGAGCTTTGCTGAGGCAAAGGTGGTGTAACCAAATATAAAGAGAAAGCAGCTTTTGGGTACTAATTGAAAACTGAACATGACTTGTTTGTGGTTTTTTAATGAAAAACTTTGGCAAGGATTTTATTATTTCTCCAGGGGTAATTCCCTTATTGGAAATACAGAGCCTATATCGGAAAAAAGAAACTTAAATAACAGAGTAATAGGCAGGTAAATTGTCTTGTGTGTTAGGTAAAACAGGAAATTTCAAATGAAAATATGTTTTATATATTCAACTTCTCTCTCTTCTTATGGGAAAACCAAACACCATAATAAAAGACAGGGATAACTCTTTTAAGCCAAAAACCAGAATCTTTCATTTGCTTTTTTAAATTGTTATTGTTTTTGTTTTGGTTTTTATATTGTGATTTATTAATATTTCTGTTACAGTGAATATCCCTTGTGTGTGCATGGCTGTTGAGTGGCAGCCCTGAGGTCAAGGAAAATGGCATTAGAGACATTTAAAGACCTTTTGTAAAGTCTCTAAAAGCTCAGAAACCATCTCTAGCCCATAAACCCCCCCGCCAGATTTATTCAGCCTTTTTATGCTTTTCTACACTCTTCTTTAGGCAGCAACTTCCACCATTGTTTATGACAGTTGCTCAATGGGCCTTTGAGTTCACTCAGCATGCCTATTTTTGCACACTTTCTGAAAGTGAAGCTTGTAGTAACACCATTAACTCTAAGAAATGGAATATTTCTTGTATTCCTATCATTCACTTCCAGTAAAAATATTCAGATTGGCCACACTCTCCTTGTATAAAATCATGTCCCTGAATTAGATCACTTTGATTCTAAGATAGGTGAGTTATAGAACTGATACTGCTGATGCAGAGACAGATGTCTGTTGTAGGTTTGGATTGCACGGTAGAGGGAATATCTTGCTGTCTCCTGAGGTTTTCATGAAATCCAAGGCTCCAGATGTATTCTCACACTGGAAGGAGTGTAGGAAGCATGTCTATCCTTCTGTGGTCTGTCTTTATATCCTTATATGACTATAGCAACTGAAGCAATAACATCACAAAAAATTATGATTCAGATAATCTTTTTAGTTCAGTGTTGCAGGGATGGAACCAGTGGAGAATAAAAAGATAAACTTGTGCTTACTGAATGGTGAAATTCTGGACCATCTACATTAGTAAACTCTTCCTGCTCATTGGGTAATACAAAATTATGTTCTGAAAGCCTTATTTTATATGAAAGTCTTACTACCATATGGTTATTATTTTAAGCTTTTTCTGCAATCTGTTTTATTTCTATTGCATAGTTCCTACTTATCTTTTGCTTTGTTGCACTTTCCTGCCAATTTTTTTACCTTCTTTCTGCTTGTAGCAGGCACACTTTAAAAAGTTGATTAATTATTTGAGGAGGGGAAGGATAACAGTGGACCTGTCAAAGAAATCTTGTTTCAGGACTTGATTGCTGAAGAGGGACTACAGTCATGGTTGGATGCAGTGACTGTGTTGTCAAAAGATAAAACCCAAGGGACACAGTTTAACAAAGTACCATTAATGAGGCAAAAAATGTAGAGCAATTTATATTTTTGAATATTTCTGAATTGTGTTTGCTCTTAAAGTATGATTTTATCTGAGCATGTTGGTGAAGGTTAAGTGGGACAGCAATTTCCTGTAAATACTCAACTTACTGTTTCTATTTTAAAAGTGGGAAGAAACATTTTAGTGTTACAAAATCAGCAAAATGAAATAATTTGTGCATGGGTTTTGTGAACAGTCTAGGAAATTCTTTCAACAACTAAAATTCATATATTGCAAATCCTGGAAAATCCATCAAAAGCAAGGTCTGGAAATAGTTCAAAAACTGGTGAAGGGATAGGTACTGAGAAGGGTGAAGTTGCCTAAATGCCTTGGATGAGTTTGTACATAAAGTATCATTCTGGATGTTCTATATAAATATAGACAAATATTATGGTTAAGAATAGGCAGTACATAAATCAAAATCCTAAACAAGTATTTGAAGGTGTAGTATGTTACCAAGTGTAACAGAATTCTGCACATGTCAGGTTAATGCTGTATTTAGATTTGTTAATACTATGAGACAGTCACTTCTGTGTTCCAAATATGGCCACTTGAGGACATTAACGTAGTCATAAAAGTTGTTGAAAAGTTGTTGAGAAAGTGGACTTTGGGAAAAGCCATTAGATTGGTTCAAGTGAGACTAAAAATAATGACCAGTTTGGTTCAGTGCTGGAGGGAGAGGCAAATGAGACAGGGAAAGGGACAATTTTCAAAGTGTTTTCTCACTGTAGCAGGCAACAAAATACTGAACTAGTGCAATGTTAAAAGAGATCCTGCACAGGAAGTTAAACCTAGAAATGGAAGCAGAAGTAAATACACATTGGGACAATTTACCAAGAAGTGCAGTGGATTCTTGTAACTTAACAGATTTCACTGGAATTAAAGCTGGGATTGCTGAATCAATTTAGGGAATTAGATGCTCAAACATCCTTGAAATGTGCTCATTAAATTCAGCACAATCTCTTGGGTTCCTCTAGAACTGCAGCAAAACTAAAAGCAAGATGCTGCTTTTGATTCACAAATGAGACTTGATTGAAGGTGCTGTAGAGTAGTGTGTGTTGGTCTCTTATATCTTACACAGCAGGTTAGACTGAATGGTCCCAGTGGCCTGTCTTGTTCACAGTCAATGTGTTTGTTCATTTGTACCTGAGAATAGTTAAAAAACAACCTGACCATAATTGGAGCTACTTGAGATTGCAGTTGAAGTACTGAAAAGCTGTCATTTTTATGATGTAGATCTTCCATGTGGTCTATCTTGTCCAGAAAGGAGATTGAGCAGTGTTATTGCAGACAGATTATCAGTGAGAACCCCTGTATGTTTTTTTGCAAAGCTGATAAAAGTTCACAGTAAAAAGTAGCTATTTTGATGTTCAGTACTGGAAAAGTCTAAGCCAGATTTAGAATATATTACGTCTTCAAGATGAAGCTATTCCAACCAGGTACTTCAGATGAAGCTGTCCACTGTCCAAACAGTTGACTGGTTTATATTAGTGGCTGAGGAAATGGAAATGCAGATACTAGCAGTTTGGTGGTTTTGGTTTCTGTAAGTGAGCAACTAAGAATGTGCTTTAAGTAAGCCAGAAGGTAATATATATCCTTGTGAACTTCAGTAACTTTGTAATGTGGTTATTGAAACAATATACTCTAATTTGCTTCCTTGCCTCAGAGAAGTGTCACACTCTACTCTAAGGCTGCTGTGATTTTAGCTTCAGAGCACTGCATGAAGATGCCCTCTGGTCTAGAGGGTGCACCACTTCCTGATGGATAGACCTTATTAAAATTAGGTTTTGAACACAATAAAAATTGAGTTGTGCTGCTTTATGATAAATAAGTTCACTTTTTATTTGTCCCTTGTCTTTTATTTGACTGTGAGAAATACTTGCACAGACTAAGTCACATAATTATTGGATCACATTCCTTTACGTTATATGTTTGTTTATGCCTAAATGTATCTCTGTTTCCCCATAACAAATAGGGTTTTTTCTTTCTCTCTCTCTTTATTTGTATCTTTCTTTCTTATTTGCAAATGTAAATCAGAAAGTGTGTTCAAGGAAATGAAGCAACCTATCTGTCCCAGGAGGTACAAATTGGACTGATTAGGTCAAAACATATTTTTGTTAATATATGATGTGGAATCTGTCCAAAAGCAAAATAGCAGTAAGCAGGACTGAAGGCAGTCAGTATGACATCAGCAGGATAAAAACCCCACTGCATTGAAATATGATTTTAAGTAACTATAGAGCTATTTAGATTTAAGATCAGGAGAGATGATGAGGGTTACTTCCAAGTAACTCCATAGGAGATGCTGTTATTTTAATTCACCAGAAATGTGAGCTGTGATGCTAAAGCCCTCACCTTTGTGAGCCATTGCAGCACCATTCTTTTTCAGTGGAAATTTCTAACATGATTGACCCTTGTCCTGCAGCAAGATTTCTGATCTGGCTTTGACTCTTTGATACTTGGTGACACCAGTCAGATTTCCTAAAGTATCATGACGAGAGTTAGTGTCTTAGAGCAAAATAAGCAAAGAAGCACATGCTGTGGGGAAAGCATGACAAAATCAGATATAACATGGCATTGTTTTAGAAGTTACCTTATTTGACAGAGCATCTGGTTTAGGGTTAGACAAATACCTTGAGATTGTTTGATCTCTTGTTGAGATATCACTAGTCCTAATATCTGCGCAAGCAGAAAATAATTGGTGTATCCTGATTCTGCTACATGAACGTAACCATCTTACACTGTCTGACTATTGTAGCCTTCAACAACATGGTAGGTTTCTTTATTTTCAATTACTTACCTTTACAGAACATTATGATATTGTAAAATTGTGTTCTTGTAGCATGTCTTCTCTGAGTAATTGATTAGCTGATAGGAAACAAGAAAAAAAATTAATAATAACAATACTTTTTCACTCTTAAATTTTAAATAAAGTATTTCTTCTGTTAAGAAGCTTTCATTATATGTGCAGCTCTGCATGACCATTTTATTTTAATTATATCTATTTTATCAGTACATTCTTTGTATTTAAAGAAATAAGTCCTCATGCACTAAAAGAAAACATTTTTTTCCTCTTCCTAAAATGTTAGATTGATTACACTGTGGAAACACATACCTAGCATAAATTGCATTATCTGGTTTCAGCATAGATTAGGCATTTGATTTGTAATTAAAATACAAATGGTAAAACTAATTGAGAATGACAAATGCAGTCTATTGAATCAGTAGATCACTTCTTTCCTGTATTACAGCTGTTCTGTCTCCAGTGCAGTTCAATTTGATTTACTAATTATATTCAGAATATCATTATGTTGTGTTTTTTCATAACATACTTTCTCATAGATCCTTCTTGACTAGAAGGATTGAAAAGGATTAGTAGCATTATTTCTGTCATTATAATTACTAATAGTTTGTGCTGCTATAAAGTCACCAGGCTGCCTTCATGTCATGTATGTTTGGGGAATGAAAACTTATTTATTGTCTGTGGAGAAATCTTGAATAAGTTTGATGATTTGCTTTTTACAGAAATGAGATGCAGTGTTTTTCAGATTTACTAAATGAAGTGCCTTCCTTAGAGGAGCTGGAACTCTGTGCAAAAGGAGGAAAAAATTTTGACTTTTAAATACAACTAGTTTTGGTTATCCTTCTTAATGCATATCAGCTTATGCTCTTATTCATAGTTACAGCGGAACTAAAACAAGGGAAGATGTATGAGGCATGAAAGCTGTGCTTCTTTCGGGGAAACAATGCAAATTTATGGCATTATTTTCAAACTTGAATTATTTATATATCAAACATTACTGTGGCAAATCCTGATTAAACTTGTGTGAAATCTCTTAATCTCTTCAACAGTTTGCCCTGCAGTTTTTTAGTAATCCTCCTGACTGCCAAAAAACCTGTTAAAGCTGGGGCTTTCATATCCCAGTCTGAATAAATATTATTTACATCCCAAAATCTCCCTAGCTATTTGGATATATACTTATTTTTTAGTAATAATTTTTAAAAATGTAACTCCTTATATCTAGCAAAGCAAGGCATTATTTCTGTGCAGAACCTCTTTAATCTGTAAAATTTACTTTTCTATTGTGGTCATCGTGATAGTAATTGATACTGAGACACATGTTAAGCAGTTAGTTTTCTCCACATTCCTCTAGTGGAATGAGGAGTGATCTGAGGGTTCTGAAAGTGGAGAGGTCTCCAAGAGAAGAGGTACCATTCATGGCAATTTTAGAAGGCAGGTAGGTGTCTCAGGAAGGCAGCTTTGTTATAGACAATAGCCAGTGCTTGAGAGATCAGTATCTCTGTGCTGTCAGGGGAGATGGAAGTATGCGGTGCTTGAATCACCTCTGGGAACTGGTCTTGGCTATGGACTGCTTTCTCTCTAGGGAACAGGGAAAACTCCGTGGGCAACTAACAGCCTTTTATCTTGCCTACTGATGCCATTAAATACGAGTGTATGGCAAGACACAGCTAATACAGTATTCCTGCTACTGCTGGTTTCTGTTGGCATTCTTGTCTCTCATGCTATTAGAACTGTGAGCTCACAGTTGGGGAAGTCTTTTATTTGATAAAGCCAAAGAAAGCTTGTTCTACGGCAAGTGGGATTCTCTGGGAAATAAATCTATTACAGAGCACCATTAATTCTCACCTGCCATCATCATTTAACCTGCAAATAGCTTGTGTCAATGCTAATGTTGTAGTTTTTATTTTCAGCTTTGATACTTAACTTCTGCTTAGGGATATAAGTGTGTACTCACTGGGAAGGCTATTAGCTCAGAGATTATTTTCCTTTGGTCAGTCAAGGGTCATCTATTTATCTAAGATGAATGAGAGTTAAATTGGGCTAGAAAAATCAGCAATATAATTGATTAATATTATTGCTTATTGTAGCACAGTGTTACTTATTTCTCTATTTAAATAACCTGCAGCTACCCTGAGATTGTAGTGGGGAACATAAAAATCACATGCACAAATACACATTTATCTTTAATGCATACTGAAGATACATTTATCTTATAAATGAATGTTATTTTAAATAACAAACATGATGGTACCACCTCTTGTAGCAATTCTAAAATGACCATCTAATGTCAGTCACAAGTATGTTAATACCAGTCACAAGTTATGGATGATCTTTAATGAATTTTGGAGTTTACTTTTCATTCTCAATTATTCTTGTGCACAAATGCTCCCCAGAAGTGGCATTAGTCAAGGTGCTCTGAATGAGTACGCCATACCTGAGTCAACCAGTTTGAAGGTACTGGTTGAGCCTAATACGGTTGTCTAGTTGGTCTGTCTTTAGGTAGTGTAAGCAGCAACAAATAAGAGTGTTTTTAGACCAAATCCCTAAATGCTGAGGACACATTACCCCTCTTTTTCTGTCTACAGATATGCCCCCTCTCTCTACAACTCTTGAGGTACCACTGGCAAAGAGCTGAGGCGAGGTGATTAATTTTTCATAAGATTAATCCTGCTGGAAGTCTTTTAGATCACTTTTCTTTAATAATAGACTTTTTTTACAGAGTGGCAGAAAGGAAAACATTTCGTTAAGCCCCAAGTTTATTTCTGGTTGTATATTAGTTTCAATAAAGTATTTTGCCATCCATATTCTTGAACGAATCAAGAGCTACAACAGCACAAGAAACCACCTGAAAGTGGTCTTGCTAAGTAAGAAATCTATCTTTCATTCTGTTTGGTTGCTCTCAAAACACAAGTTTAAAAAAAAAAAGAAAAAACAGTAATTTTTTTCTGCTTTTGAATACAGGAAAATGTTTTGTAGGCCTGAAAGTTTATAAAATTCTTGACTGTTCTGCATTCTTTCTCCTTTTTGTCCTGCTTTTTCAGCATTTATGGAGTATGGACTAAGTGCAACCAGGCTCCCAGACCCTTTCTATTCACAAGAAAGCCTCCTTGAACTGCTTATAGGGACAGGAGAAATGGGTTTACAGAAGACCAGAGCATTTGCTGTTGCTTCAGGCTGTTAGGTAATAGAATTCATAGTTCCTTTTTAATGCATGAAGACAGATTTTAAATGGAAATTGTAGTTCCCTGTTTAGCAAGAGATAGCCTAAATATAATAGACAAATTACTGGACTTTGGGGTTGGGCTAAAGATTGCTGGGTATTTTTTGAATATCCTTCTTCAAAAAATCCAAATTATTATACAGAACTGCAAGTTTAGCAATTTTCAGAAATGCAAGGAACTGTATCTTTACCCAGAATATTAATAGGCCCAAGAAACTGCAACACAAGGGTATGCTCTTCTGGATGTCTATAAGCATCCCTCTTTTAAATCCATAATTGCAGCTTTTATGTTGCTGAAAATATGTTATTATTTTCATATTATTTGTGTAACTAATGGGAGTTTGCAGAGCACTTTAATTTCAAGTAGGAGATACTGCCACCAAATACATGATGTATGATTTTTTCCGAAAACTGCTTAACTTGACAAAATGTATTATTAAAATTATAACTGAAGTGGTACATAAATGCTTCATAGGCCTTGGGATGGATCATATGGGGAGGAGTCTGTGGTGGACCATGCAGTTTGCTCTGCTTGCACTAGGCCAATTCCTTTCTTCTGGACTTCAAGCTGGAAGAATGCTCATGCAAGACATTGTACCATCGTTACAGAGAAATTCACTTCTGTCTTGGAAAATACATTCCATAGAATTACAATTTCATTATCAATATCCTTATACTGGTGTTTTTCTTATTTATACTTTTTCTGTTTCTATTAAAGAGCAAAATCCATGTGATAAAATACTAAAGCTGTCTTGCATTGTTACTCAGTGCAGAGCAGTTTATAATTATGGGCCTAAAACCCAAAGTAGTCATTTCAGCATGGATAAAAGCATCCTACTTTTTTCATTTTTAACTTGGTATTTATTTTCTTTGTATCTATTTCCTACCAACTCAAGGAGAGATTTTTTTTTTTAATTCCCAACACAGAAAGGCAAGCAAAAAGGATTTACAGATATTATATATAATGTATACGTGTAAAGCATACAGGTATACTACATATAGTGTCTTATTTAGGTCGCAGTGCTTAAGCCTGTCTAATCCATTCTTTCCTTCCTATTTTCCATATCATCATAGTTTAGATACCAAATGTCACACTTCTGCAACTTGGAACCAGGCAACATGCCTGCTTCTATATTTAGCATTTTCTCAAGTCCTAAGTTAAGTGCATATTTGTAGGATGCATTTTAAGAAAGAATATTGAGACAAACTACAGAGACATGAGAGTGGAAATCACACAGAGACTTTTCATGGTGACTTTTTGTCAGATTAGGGATTAAATGTATGTCCTTTATTGTTTGGCATCCAGTGATGATAAGGTTCTCCTTTTAACTGTTTCATGCTATTAATAATACTCTTTGATTGTCCTGAGGGAATTAATTGAACAGCCTGATAATATTTACTTGCAGGGTAGAGCCTTCTAACAGCTGCAAATGCCAATTCTAAGTAAATTGAAGTTTTATCAATGATCTTCCAAAGTACCAAATTATCTTGGAGGTAATTTTATGAGAACTGTTTTAATTTGGGGAAAATTTTTTGTTAATTTTATATCAAGAATGTGCAGTTTGATAAATGGTGTCTTTCTAAGGAAATCCTTCAGACGAAGCATTAGCTGTAATTCCTTGCATTCTACCACTGTTCACTGATTTTTATTCTGCTTCTTAAATCGGTTTCTCTACAGTGATTCTACCTAAAGGGACTATTAAAATTCAGAGTCACTGAATCATGCAGAGCAAGAATGTTTCTGCATGTGTCATGCAAGCTAATAAGCAAGAAAGTTTATACAAGCAAAGACTGTCTTGTTTTATGCGGATGTAATCAGAGAGATTTTTCAAAGCACAGCTACTTTGCTACCACTTCACAGCAGAACTTATGTTGTGATTAATCAATTATGAAAGTATTAGATAATAACTTCTAAGATGGGTAATTATTAATTAATGATGTTACTCTGCAACTTCAAATTACCATGCATAGGAAAACATAATCTGGAACACGCAGTTATTGAAAATCAAATTGGGAGAGTGATACCACACAGCTATAGACTAGAGAACTAGGAAAGCTCTGCAGAGGCAGATAAGCTAAAAAAAGAGAAGGGAGAACTTCTTGCCTCATTTAGAATTTGGCTTACAATATTTTGTCCTCACAGTCACTTTTCACTTCTGTGAGAAGTGCTTTGTTTAACAGGTTTGGTAAGTGGATCATACCAAGGCAAGGACAGAGCAAATTGTTTGGAGTCAGTAAGTGTGTGTAAGGATGAAATCATTAAGGTTAGTTTAAATCTTCATATTAATACAACTTAGGTGTCATTTATTCAACAGAGTGCTTGTTCCTTGATAGCTCATCTTTGCAAACTGAAAACAGATTGGGAGAGCCCATTTCCTAAAGAAAATCAGAGGTTACAAGATTATAATCTCTGGAATAATGAGAAAACAACCCCAGATCCTAATGTAAAAGGAGAATGGCAGGGTGATAGCAATTGTAATGTGGTCTGAAGACTGATTGATGTGAGATGTTGTCAGAAGCATTTATTAAAATACCAAGTCTCCAAGGTTTAGTACTTTTATTGACACTGAATGAAGCAAATTTGTTCTTAAGTAGCTATCCCTCTTTCTTAGGCATTATAAAAGCCTTGTGCTGACATTCTGCTAAGGAATGAATGTCACTCCATGTCAGCACAATTTTTTCTATACTTGGATGTCTTAAAATCGGAGAGTAAGTGAAGGCCATGATAAATTTAGTGCACCTTCAATATTGCTCAGAAGGAAAGATAAATGTGTGTGAGAAAGAAGGAACAGAGTCACTAAATATGTAAGAAATCCTGGGTGTTCTAGAAATCTAAACATTTTTGCATTACTTTTTCAAAGGGATCCTTGTGACAGTGGGATATATGAATCCCACAGTGTAGATATTTAATTTATTTCTACCTGAGAGCTAGAAAAGGAAGGAAGAAAATTTTTAAAATAGCTTATAGAATTTACAATAATTAAACATCTTTTTCTCATGAGAGTAATACAAATTCAGAGTTCTTGTGTATGTCGTGCATCAACTTTCAGGCTTGATCTGGAAACCTGTGAATTTCAAGGAGTCCACTCATGCAAAAAATAAATAAAAGTCTCTCAGGAGTATATAAAAGGGACTTTGGTTTAAATAAGAAGCATGTAATGAAATTATTGAAAAATAGTGTAGGTAGGGTATTTGCATCTTTTTTTGGTTGAAAAAGACTGGTAAAATGGCAGCAATATGAATTCATAGATTTTATTTTTTAAAATAATTTTATTTGTTATCATACAATTTTAAAATCAATTTTATTTATTGTCAGGGTCAGGATTGTCAGCTGGGTGCACAGCTATTGGGAAGCCTTACATCTTATGTAACATAGAAATGAATGTGTTTGAGTGCATCCAAAGAACAGCAATGAAGGTGATGAAGGATCTAGAGCCCAGTTCTTATGAGGAGCAGCTGAGGGAGCTGTGGCTGTTCAGCCTGGAGAATAAGAGGCCTTAGGGGAGACCTCATTGTCCTCTACAAGTACCTGAAAGGAGGTTGTGGTGAGATGGGGGGGGTTGATCTCTTCTCCCAGATAACAGGAGAAGAGGAAATGACCTCGGGGAAGTTTTAGATTGTGTATTAAGAAAAATTTCTTAACTGAAAGGATTGTTAAGGGATGGGGTGGAGTCACCACCCCTGAAGGTATGTATTTAAAAGATGCGTAGATGTGTTGCTTAGGGTCATAGATTAGTGGTGATGTTGTTATATTAATGATTGGACTTGATTGATGGTCTTAAGGATTTTATGATTATATACTTTTTGGAAATACTGTGCAAAAAATAACTTTCTGTATGCAAGGGGGAATCTACACTAACAGTGTAGGGAAAATGATATCTCAGAGCAGAATCCTTCTGCTCTCTTTATTAACATAAAAATTTCTTTATCTCTATAATGCAAACAGATGTTACACATTTCAAATCCTTTTAATCTGAAAGGGACCAAACCATAATTTTATATAATAAAAAAATTTAAAAGACAAATATCTTGTTTTTCATCTCTCTGGACCATTTACTCCCTTTAAAGCATGGCAATCCTCATTCCAATTCAGCTCTATTTTTGGTGCTCTTCTTTGCTGCTGCTATAAGTAAAATCAAGCACGGTCTAACTTCTCTGTGCCTTTTATACATGCTTCAACAAATGTTCATTTACACTTATTTAAGGGATTTCTTGCATAATCTTACACTGTGTTTTATGCTGCAGTTTACAAGAGAAGCTACTGTTAAATGATGTATCTATATAATATTTGCAGTGCTATGATTCATCCATGCATCTTAGCCTTCCTTCCACTTCTCAGAAGTTACTTCTATCATAAAATAGTTATATAACTTCAACCACATTAAACTTAGATGGTTCTTAGGTCATCACTAGCAAAGCTCTGTATACACACAAAACCTGTATTAAGAGACCATCTTATTTTTTCCCTTATTACATTGTCTTGTGCTCTTATTAAATCTGCAGTTTTTAAGGGAAGTCATATACCCAATTTCTTCTGGACCTTATTATACTTGGATTCAGAAATGACTGAACTTAGCTATTAGTAATGCCAATGTTTGTCAGGGCTGTGTTTTGTCTTTCCTCAGGGTCTTGTTCAGTTGCTCCAGGCTAAGTTTGGTCAGTATGGGGAAGGACTGAGGTGATGCTCTTATAACCCTATGTTCTTGGCATTGAGTAATTTTGCAAAGTAATTGCTTTATTTTCTGTCCCTCTTAGTGCTCCTATACTGTCAGTATTTCCTTCAGTTTAAACATTCACTAATTTCAGGTGCACTTTCCTCTTGTTCAAATAGCTCAGAATCTCCAACTACTCATTTGATTTTAAATCTCCAGAGTTGAGACTTTGCCTAGGAAGCTGAGGTGGTGTACATCCAGTGAAGATGTGGAAAGGCAAGGAGTGGGATGAGTTTAGTCCCCCTGAGCCTTCAATAGGCAGTTGCTCCTATGAATGTGAAAAAACCTTATATGCTAGCAGTCAGAGACTGCTCTCTTCTGCAGTATATGGCATTAGATGCAGAATTTTGGAAAGTGCTAGAGGCACCCAATTCAGAGGTTCATATACAAGAATCTTATACAAAGATATTTTTGAGAAACCTTTAATTGTGTGTCACGTTTGTGCAAACTTCAGGGTAACCGATTTGGCCAAATCCCAACACTGCAATGTGATTTTGGCTGCTTTAGGGAAGGGCAGTGTGAAAGCTGTTTGGAGCCTGCAACAGATGTTCCTTGTAATCTTATTATGTATGAAAAAAGGCCATCTAGTCTTTACAGGTTTAATGTCACCTCAACATTGCCTTTTCTTTAGTATAATAGGATTTACATACTGCATTACAACAAAAAAGCAAAACAAACCATCAGACATTGCAATTACTGTTGCCCTTCTTGTCCATGAAGTTGTACCATTAACTTGGCACTAATGATGTAAGTTACTACCGTAATGAATGAAACTCTGAGAAATACTCATGAAAAACTTTTAATACTATGAGTGGTCTTGTGCTTGCAGCTGTCAGAAATGGTAAAGTGAAAAACAATAAAAAAGGTTTAAGTGTTTTGGTTCCAAAATACAAAACTCAAACCCAATTTGAGTTAATTTTTATTATTTTTGGAATGAAGTTCATAAAAAATGTTGACAGAAATGACACATTCTGTGAAAATTTAAAAATACTCTGGGTAATTCTTTACTTTTACTTTTTATCTAAACGTTACCTATCTACCCCTAAATAATAAAAATTGGAAGTCCATGTATGGCAGAAGAAGTGCTATTAAGTATTAGGTGAATGGTGCAGGTATCATTTGCACCTGAGCCCCAGACATAGTATTTGTAAGCTGCTGTATGGGAAGCTCTGCTGGTGCCTGGCTGAACTCAGAGAGTGTATCCTACTTCCCCATCATCCTTTTTATCTGAAAATCAGTACTGTGTTAGCAGATCTACACAGATCTAGTTTTGTGGTGGCTGATCTTTGTCTGCCACCATCCATACCTATTGGTATGTCTTTTGTCCTGGTGTGCCTGACCTACGTGAAAATAAGTATTGCATGGTCTGAAGCTCAGCTTTTTTGGAGGGAGAGCACCTTAAGGTGTCCTGTTAGCTGCGCTGCTTTTGTTGGTCTGAATGAGTTCTGGGCAAGTCAGCTTGCCTTTCCTCACAAGATAATGTGGAAATGAAACACTTCAAGGCTGACTGAGGGATGTACCGCACAAGAGCTCTTGTACGTGCTCTTAGAGCACTGATGTGATATCCTGATAAATATGAGGATTGTGCTCCCCACCTGCAATGCAGCAGTGCAGGGAGAAAGCCTGCTCAGACCCAAAATCTTGCCAGAACCAAAACATAAAAAGTAGCATTTGTGCTACCAAAGCATAAAAAGTAGCTATTTGTGGCTATGGTAAAGCACCATCTCTTGTCCCAAAAGTGTATTAAGTGTGACAAATGAGACTTTATTTTGGTAATATCTTGTTTCTGCTGCTTATGTGGGAGTTTTAGGGATTTTATGGGGGGGGTGTTTTTTGTTTTTTTCCATTCATGCTAGGTCTTATTCATGCTAGCTCTTGCTGTTGAACTGTAGATCCAGCCTATGCAGGGAGAGAAGTTGACTCTTCTTAAATTAGTAGCAGTCTTTTTCTCTGAAGGGTCTTTGTGAGATTTTTCTGTCATACAGTGAGGAATAAACATTTCTTGGGAGGTTTTTCTTTGGACCACAGTGTATTTCTAGTAATTAGCAATGCAGGTAGTGTGACAGAGGTCCTGTCAGTAGCTGTAATTTTTAATAAAGAACTCTTCTCTCTTCATTTCCCCTGGTTCTCATTGTGAAACTGAACTTTCAGTGAAGATCTATGAATGTGAAACTGTATGCACAGTTCCTTTCATTTCAAAAAGTACTGATACCATAAGGGTATGATCTGATGATGACCAGGTTTCAGTAATAGCAACTAGGCTGAAGCTTTATGGTAGTATGTGGGCTTCCAGCTCCTCCTGGTTGTTGCCCATGCTTCAAGTATTGGTGTAGAAGCACTTCAGCTCTGGGGTATTGACCATGGTACCGTCTTATAGGAAAAAATACTTTATATACGAATTAGTCTTATGTAGATAACCATGAATTTTAAGTTGTCCTCACTGTACTGTGGTTTTGAGTATGAAACACCCTAAGTTCAAAACAGCTAAGTTGGTTTGTTTTGGTTTTTTTAATCTAGTGGGTAGGATAAGGAAGATTCTTGGTGTACTGTTTTAGCAGTGCCTTCATTATAAGTTGAAAAATACTGATGAATGAATGAGCTGAGATTTTATCAGACATTTACAATAAAACAAGGCTGACAGAAATTTCTTCTGCTTTGCTCGTGGGCTTTTGCATTAGCAGTTGAACAACAGATCTGAAAAGAAAGTGACCCAATCAAATCTTCACAAAATAAATTGAGATAATTTGCCTAGCACTAGCTGTTTTCCTATCTCTGATAGTTTGATGACTGGAATCCAACTGGCTAGTCTTTTGTTTTACAAAACTTTTTTAACCTTTGATCCTTGGATGCACACTGTCAATAGATAACTCCAAGGAATTATCTTAGAAAAATGCAGTTTTTGCCAGCAGGCTTTTTTTTACTATATGAAGATCTTTCTCTTCAGAGAAAGCTTTGGAGGACTGAGAAACACTGAAAACCGCTGGACTGGCTGAAAATGAGAAGGGAAAATACAAAATTAAAAAGATACTCATCATTTGTTTGGGTTTTTTTTCATCATTGTGTGACTATTAACTTTTAATTTTAATGCTTTGCTTCTAATAGGAGATGATATCTGACTCATTGTTCATATTCTGGAAAGTTCTGCTGCCTCATGGCAAAATTACTCAGGCCAGTACTTGGACTCTTGCCAGGCTGCTTCTGCTTGAAGGTGAAAATGGATTATGAGAGTCAACTATCTCTTTAATGATCTTCTGTTTACTAACAAACAGGATAGAGGAACCATATTTTTTTTCTGAATGCAGGAAGAACAAACAACAGGCAATTTCCTTGCCTGAGACACCATCACTGCCATTTCAGTCTGTCCTGTGTACTATGTTGGGTTTTTTTTAACCTCTGTACAAGGGCACATATTCAGAACTTCTACAGTTTCCTGGTGCATGATCTTTGGCTTTTACTTGTTGAAGAACTATGAAGCTATAGCCTGAGAGGAATAGGTTGAGAAGTCTTTAAATTGGCTTTGACACTGAATAGTTCAATTTGTGGCATTGTGACTTGACATGATGTTGACATATGGTATTGACTTGACAAGATATGACCACCATATCTTGCCAGGTTAGAAGTCTATGTGGCCTGATGTGCTGTCTTCAGCTATGAGGAATAGCAGCTACCATAGGGAAAAATACAGGACTGAGGCAAAGCATACAATGAGTGATAATACTCAGAAATCTTTTTCTATCCTTTAACAGTTTAAGGATTAGGAACTTGTTGAGCCCTAAGTTTCATATTAGCCTATCATTCTTCTGCTGATGTGCTTAGTTACCTAGTGGAACAGTGTTAGCTTTGGGTATCTTCAGTACTGTGAAAGAATACTTCAGTTTTGGACCTTCTATCATCTTCTTTAATCTGATGCTTCATATTTTTCAAAGAAGAAAATTATCAGTCACTATTTCTTGATCCTCTTTATGCTATTTCAGATTTTAGAGACCTCCATTACATCCAAGCTGCAAGTTATTATAGCAGTGTATTCTGTATCATCACTACCTCCAAAAAACACCTCAGTACCCAGGAAAAATTGTATTGGTGCCTCAGCAATCAGCAACTACTAATTTCACGCTTGTGGCTCCACATCAGAACTTCTATGGAGTTATCCGTTTAGTCTGAAGATAGAACTATCATGCAGTCATAGAATCCCTGTTTAGTTTGAGTTGGAAAGGACCAAGATCATCAATGTCCATGCCATAAGCAGAGACATCTTTAATTAGACCAAAGCCCCACCCAACATGACCTCAAACACTTCCAGGGATGGGTCATCCACAGCTTGACTGGATGACCTGTTCCACAGTCTCATCATCCTCATTGTGAAGAGTTTCTACTTTATGTCCAATTTAAATATATCTTCTTAATGGTTTGAAACTGTTGCCCCTTTTCTGCCTCTACAGTCCCTGCTGAGCAACCCCAGCTCTTTCAGCCATTCTTCGTAAGGTAGGTGAGCTCTGCTTTGAGAAAGTCTGTGGTTAGCTGTAGGTTGTCCTTCAGATGTGTCACCATTTTTCAATACATGTGAATTAACATATACCCTCAGCTGTCCTCACTGCTCTCTCTTGCTTTTGTCTGGGGAGACTAAGCTGTTATCATTATCTCATAAGTGCTCTGGGAGTGTTGTTTCATGTTAATATTTCCACTGAAGCTCCAATTTTCTTTAAGTGTGAGACATCACTTGTGTGAAAAAGTGTCTCAGGATTTCTTTTTTCTATTCTCTGTCTTTAGTTTAAACTTGCTTTTTTTCACATTCAGCTCATGGTGCTATAACAGCTATGCTTTCTGTTCCCTGAAAAAATTCTGACAGCTAAATGAGACCATTTCTTAGTTTTCCCATGCTTTACAAAAGACTTTCAGATAAAAGTCTGCTCTTTCCTGTCTTGTTGACCTTGACATTATCATCTGCTTCCTTTTCAAAATAGCAGCATAAAATGAAACCAGAGGACTACAAACCAAGTGGTGTTTGCCTACTTCTTTAATTTGGTTATTTGATTAATGAGTTTAATACCTTAGTATTTTTTCGATAACTTTGATTTTGTCACTTTATTCTCAGAGGTAAGAGTTTAAACTTGTAATTTGTTGTGATGAAAGGCATGTAATATATGAATTGAAAAGAAAATATTTCTTTTCAGTAGCATATGTTAAATGTAATTTTTTAAAAATTACATCCTTGCAACTGGGAGACAGATGTTGCAAAGCATCTCTTGTGAAATGCTAAAATTGCTCAAAGGAGGCTCTTTGATGCAGGAATAAGAGGTTGAGCCTCTGCTCTATGCCATTGCTAATGAATACTGTGTAGGTATTTGACTGCAGCAATACCCTGTTTTAGTGCTGAGATATTGCAGTTTGGCTTTAATTCCTAAAAGAATTGTAAGTTGCTATGAGCCTGCATCCTGATTGAATTGAAATTTTATGTTACTGTGCTTTGTGAGGATACCTGAAGTTATGGTACAGGGTCAAAATATAAAATTATTCATGTTGTGAAGGTGAGGCACAGTTAGGGCATCTATGATGCAACAAAAACCAGCTTTCTGATGCATCAGCTGGATACTGCAACTTGTCTTTCCTTATGCAAGCAAGAGTCTTATGTAGCTTTAGGTTAAAATCAGGTGTTTATGAAGGCGGTCACAGCTGTGTCTGAAGTTCCACGTCCCACCCATTTCCTTCATGCTCCCTACTTTTTAAGAGACTTTAATTGGTTCACTAAATAATTACTTTCTTGATTTGGAGAGAAAAAAAATAAAAAGCTGACACTTGAAAAGCCTTTGAAAATATTTAAGTAGCTTATTTTTTCCCTTTGGAGGAAGCTCCAAGTCTTCCATTTACTCATTTAATCTGTCATTCCATTGCACCCAAGGGCATAGTGTCATTTCTGTGTGCTTTGGTAATTTTGTACAGCACACAGAGAACAAACAAATATCAAGTGACTGAAGCCAAAGTGGATTTCATGCAGGAAGCTATGTTTCCTTTTCTCCCCATACATTTTTAATAGAGATTTTCTTGATTGCAAGGTAGTAAGTAGACTTCAGCCCTGGATTTCATAAATATGTTTATCGTCGCAGTCGATACAAGCTGTAGGTCAAAAAGTGTTCTCAGAATACACTGGTTTTCCATCAACTTAAGGACAGTGGTTCGATAAATATCTGCAATAAATGAACTGCCTAGGAAATCAAAAGGATCTTCCATTTCAGTATTACAAAGTGTGATCTCAGATAATAATATCTGCAGGCAGTTCTCAGTTGTTTTAGAGTCTTATACTGCCTAGTGTTATGGTACAGAATATCAGAAAGATCTTAGAATTCACTTTTATGAATTACTGGTTTTTAATTTAATCAGATAAGATGGCACAATATTTTGGTTATTTTTGAGGCTTAAAACAGGGTTCTGAATCTGAACTGAACAAAGCTTGTTATCTGATGTCACGTTTCAGATAAGCAAGACACTGTGCTATTTGACTTGAAGCTACAAAACATTTTTTAGTGAAATAATAGAATTTAGCATGATAGATATTTTAGTAGGACACCATGCCATCAAAACTAGGTCTTGAGAGATTTATGATACTAAAATTATAGACTTTGTTTATTGAACCAGCATTTCATGGTCACTGATAGCATTAGAATGATGAATGCCATAAAGTAGTTCATTTAAGAGAATTAAAAAGTAAAAATAATATATAGCTTACTGCAAAAAACATAGAAACAAGATTTAGGATTAATTCTAGTATCATTCAGAATAAGTCGTCCATATTTAGTAGCCCCAGGGTGCTTTTTTTCTGGCTTAAACTGATGGCAACCATTTATTGAGTCAGTGTCATATTCTAATGAGCAAAATGACTCTCCTGTATGTTCTGTGCATCCAAATTTGAAATCAGAAGAGAAATTGTAAGTTGCTTTTGTAATTCTTATCCAATATGCATATCTGAGCTTATAATTATAATGAATCCCTGTATTTAGGCAGAGTTAGAAGGTATCTGAAAGCAAAACAAATGCTGGAGATAGATTTTTAGCAGCTGTCAGCATTTAGGACAAGTTGGTTTAGGACTGGGTTTAGCTTACTCTGAAGAACTAGAGCAGTTTTTCTGTTTAGAGCCTAATTTAATTTGTATTGTGTAAATTCTGGCCTAATACATTTTTAAGATTATCTGCTGGCATCTCATGTTTAAAAAAATGAAATTGATAGTTATGACCAGATTGTTAATCCAAACACATGTATAAAGTTCGAGGACAAACGCACTTCAAGCAAACTGAACCAAACAGTAGCTTATAGTAAAGTCAAGATTTCAGCACTTTGGTGCCTAGAAGATTCTGCCCAGTTATTTTTGATGGAAGAGACATCATAGAATAATTTGGGTTGGAAGGGACCTTAAAGGTCATCTAGTTCCAACCCCCCTGCCATGGGCAGGCACACCTCCCACTAGACCAGGTTGCTCAGTGCCTTGTTTAATCTGGCCTTAAACACTTCCAGAGAGTGGGCATCCACAACCTCTCTGGGCAACCTGTTCCAGTGTCTCACCACCCTCACCACAAAGAATTTCTTTCTTATATCTAGCCTGAATCTACCCTCTTCCAATTTACATCCATTATTCCTAGTCCTTCCATCACATATCCTATTAAAAAGCCCTACCCCAGCCTTTCTGTAGCCCCTGATCTTTAATCAGTAGTATTCTTTAGCAATCTTTGCAGCTCTCAGCATAATTGTATGTTTCCTTCCATCTACTGTAATAGCATGATTTGTAATACACCATGATGCCCCTCTAGAAAGGTTTCCCTACCTGCTTTGCCAGCTGTAATCTTGTTATGGTTTTGTGAGATATACAAGCTTATTTTTCTGCAGCAGTCTTTCCACGTTGTATTCACAAATAAGCTTTTCTGCCCTTCAGGTTGATTGATTTTCATTACATTTCACTGTATTTTTAAATGTTCTGGTTAAAGATGTCAGCCTAGATGCAGCTTTCACTTTGCCTTTCATTTTGTATTTACAGTACTTGCCATTTTAATTCTGTCTAGAAGAAATTCGTTGATGTAAGGTTTAATAAATACTGAAGTGGCTTGTGCTGGCCCTTTCCATTGTAGCAAATATTGCCAATAAGGTAATAATTCTATTTCATATCAAATGTGAGCTATTGAGAGATTACTGTTCATTTGTTCCAGTGAGCAAAGAAAAAGAAAAAAACTTCTGTTTTCAAGTTACTTTTTGAGGTGGACAATCCAGAAGGAATAGACATTCAAAGCTCTCTGGGAATGTGGTGCCATGGTGTGACAGAATGTAGAAGATAGAAAGTATTATAGAAAGGGATTAAAAATCCTTCTTGTCTAAATGTATCTATCCCTGTGGATGGGATCAATATCAGTCATGTAATTTGGATTAAAAGATGCATCTAGCTTGGAAGTGAGCAAGGTATGATTCCATTGTAAGAAAGCAAGCCGTAGCTGAGCCAAGTTATTCTTCTGAACTGCATTCTTTGGGGACTGAAAGGCTGCACAAATCCTGACTTTTTCAAGGTTCTGCATTCTTCATGTTTACAGATCTTTCCAGCTTGGGTTTTTTTCCTTGTGACCATTCAGGTTTTTTATCAGAAATTCAGAATTTTTTTGAAGTTCTAGTTCCACAGCATATATTATAGTAATACTAGGTTTGGCTATGTTACAATCAACGTAAATAGCTAAATGTATGAAAGATGCTTCTGAATACTCTATTTTGGAGTTGGCAGCTCCTAACAGAAGGAGAAGAAAGAAGCGAGATGTAAATTAATGTACATTCAATCAGAAGATGCAATGGTTTATCTTGGAATACAACTGATGGGCAAGAAACAGTCAGTGGGAGATAAAAAAAGATGGAAAACAGTAGAGGCTGCAGGATGCTGTTTTGCAGAGATGAAGCAGAAGCATCAGTGTCAAAAGGCACACACATACATAGAATCTCTCCAGCTTCTGCATCTCTTCAGCAACTGCAAAATTGTTGAATTAGATATTAAGTTTGATTGAGGTGAACTGCTCTAATAACTATTCACTGGTTTACTAATGGGAGGACTTAACATAGTTGGTGTATTGTTAAAAATTCATTTTTTAGCTTTCTGTGCTTTGTGATCTCTAGGGCTCAGGTCTCGTTCTTGTGAAGCTTTGCAGGTTTGCACATTCCCTGCATTTATGACAGAGTTTGATGTGTGAATTCACAGCAAATTTAGTGGGAAAGAGGAAATGTAACCAGTTGATAAGCTTGGGCTCTTCTGTCAGCTCCTCGCGGGACCCCAGGCAAGCTTAAGAAGCAGGGATGCTTTCCCCTTCAACAGGAAAACCAGTGTTGGCTTAAAGGCTCATGACAGTGAGGAGAAAGCAGAGACCCTGCTCATGGACATTGGCAGAAGGCATTTTTCCACACCAGTGTGGGGAATTAACAGCAATTTCACGACTGGCAGAGAAAACCTGATGGCATACTCGCTCCTCGCTGGTAGAGCAGCTTGGGCAGGATATGTGGAGGAGTTTATTTTAAGTAACCAAATAAAAACTTCAGAAACATGACAAATATTAGCCAGCAGCTTAACCAGCTGCCTCCTTCTCAAGAATGCTTTCATGTATTTCCAGTTTAAAATTAGTGCATCTCTGTGAAATGAAGCAATAGGACTCACTGCTGTTGGCATACAGTATTGCAGGCATTATCACCCATTTTAGCCTGGCCAGCAAGAGCCAGTGAGCTGCTTTCCTGCTCTGTGTCCCTGTCTCCTTCTCCCAGGCTATGAATCAGCTTGATGGGCATGTGAGTGAGGCTGAGCACTCTTCTGTCCTCCCAGTTTCACCCTGTTAGAAATTTGTTCCCTTATTCCATCACCACCTTATAAAGATCAGTCATTACTGCTGGAGGGGGCCACTTTCCTCATCTTAGGGGTGGTGTGGTTCTTGGATGTGTGCTATGTCGTCTATAATTCAGTGGTCTTACTTGCCAAACAAGAGTGAAAGGATGCCCAAAGCACTTTTATTTCCACTTATAACATCTCAGAGAACTGCCACTGGGGCTTGGTGTGGGTAAACACAAGTGTAGGACTTCTTCAAAGAAGATGTCAAATATTGTCATGCTTTTCAGACAGCTTCTTGTGTGAGTAAAGAGATACTGGATCCATCTCCTGCACGATACCTACCTAAATGGCTAATGGGGCTTTCAAGACAAATTAGGACTTTGGTTCTTGGTGTAAAGAGTTTTGGTTGTATCACTAAGGATCAGCAAATGGTGTCCAGTACTTTTAAATTTCCTTCTTCCTTGTCCTGAGGACCACAACATTCCTCCTGTCCTTTCATTATTATTTTGGATCAATTTGCATGTACTGGCTTTAGTACAAGTATGTTTAAAATTTTCATTTAATTAAGTTATGGGAGACATTTCCAGATGATTGAAAGAAATTTTAGAAACTGAAGTCACAATGAGCTCATACTCTTAATATCTTTTCTCTGAAGTAAAAATGTATACTTAGTCATAATTTATTAGACAGTGAATTGTCTGCTTATATGAAAATAAGCATGTATTAAAAATCTTATCAGAAGAGAAGAGGGAAGGATGATTTCAAGTGTGTTTTCTGTTTTACTGACATTTTTCCCAATGCCACAAAACCACCCAGTAGGAATTACTATATCTCTTTTCAAGTTTACTTCTGGAATATGTTTACACCTGCAAAACAGATATTGCACTGATTAAGACCAGTTTTGATCAGATTATGAAATCTTAATGTAATGAGGCCAGGTGGTTGTTCTAAATTGCTCTCAGTCAATATTTAGTGATTTTAATTTCAGAATGCCACAGGGATTCATCCTACTCTTGTATTATTTCTGATCTATCACAGTGCTTGCTGGTGGGTGGCTGTCATTTGTTGACATATTTGTTTTATATGGGTCTACTGATGTTATGCAACTGCTTGGCAGTTACATTGTCAAAGGAAAAGTGATAAAAGACTTGTAAGGCATATCTATAATGACCCTTTCTTCATAATAAACATGTTCCTGTTGCTTTTCTACCTAATTCTGTAGTCATATCACATTTTGCATCCTAGAATGCAGGTACATTTTTGCCTATATGGCTCTGTTCAAATAACAGAGTAATTGAGATTTGAAGTTAACATTTAGCAAGTGCCAGATTTTACAGGTAGCACAGCATAAGCTTACACTTTTAAAGGGAATGGCTTTTAAATCTTCAGTATTTCAATGGCAAGAAATATTTAATTTGTAACATTGACCTTGCATATACATACAAAAAGAAATTGATAAAAGGCTTATTGATTGAATTCAGTTCATGAATGGTACGTGGCTACGGGCGGTGAAAGAGAGATTAGCTTTTCATAAGGCGATAGACAGCTGTGGTAAAAATGCCTGGGTATTCAGCTGTTACTGAAGTAGTGCAGTGAATGTGCAGAGCAGCAAAGAGGTATTCCCACTCCATTGATTTGTTGAATTTTAGAACTCTAAACAAGGAGATAATTTTCATCTCTATATTTGCTGATAAATCTTATACAGATCAGGAGTATGAAATGAAAACGTAACAGTGCAACTTTGAATTCTTTGAATTCTTTCCTTGTTCCTGTTATTCTGGGGCTCCGTGGAGAGTATGGTTTCATCATTTGCATAAAAAGGAATAGAAGTTTTTCATCTCAACTTTAATCTGACATAAAACGTTACACTTTTACAAGTCTTCCAAGTTTCTCAGATTTTTTTAGTCCATGTGAACTAGAAACCTCTTTTTTGGTGATCGGAAGATGAGCAGTTTGGTAAATGAAGGCACATGGGTTTCACCATGTCTTTCTTCTGATTGTATTATCTATTTTTATATGAATTGTTTTTATTTTTTCTCTGCTTTGTGAGGATTTTTCATAGAACTTTCAAAGGAGGGAAAGGTAGTATTGAAGAATTTCATCTGAACTTCTATTTTGCTTCTAGACCGTGTTTTTCAGGAAAGATTAGAACCATATAATAAAGTTCAGGGGAGAGAAATTGAAATTATATGAGTCTAGGAAATTGATTATTGAGAGGTTAGGCTTCTTTAAAATGGTTTCTCAGGAAAAAAAAGGAAAATTAAGAGATACTACAACCTTTACTTAACCAGGAGGCCACTACAGAAGGGAATTTATTTTTCTATTCTTTATCTTTCCATAACAGAAACTAAAGGATACTTTCACTACGGAAGAATCAAAAGTATATAGATATGTTCAGTTTTGGTATGAGGGTTGGTAAAGCAGTCAGTCACCTGAAGTTTTTCTGGTAGTTGGTTCATTTTCTATGATCATGAGGAAGGAGGGTGCAATGACAGCATGTCAGAAATGGCTGTGTATTTTTGCTAAGCAGGCAGGCTTTGTGAGGACCAGTGAATTTAATTCTTTAGAATTAGAACAATAAAATTATGAAAAAAATAAATTTAAAAGTGAAATATGGAGTTTATGGGGTTGTTTGGATTCTTTATTCCTTACAGTGATGCTTTCTTAGTAAGTTTTGCAGCTCAGCAACATGCCAATCCTGAGTCCCTAGTTAGCTGGGAGGGCGATTCACATTTGACATATGCATCTGAGCTGTCAGTTTGCAGCAAAAGATCAGAGCAGGTCATGTTTCCAGTGCTAATTTAGATTTGACACCTCACTTATACCTGGGAAATGCTGTTAGAAAACATTAGAACATAAATAATGCTGGCACATCAGGGTTTTCATGAAGAGACTTTGATGACTTTCTTCCCACAAAGTTAGAAAAGAAATACACCTAATATTAGAAATCTCTCTAATAATTATAGAAAGATGCTACACTAGAGATGGCATTCTCCAGCCACTGGTTTTCTCCACAAGAAGAAAGAGATGAGATTGCTGAGTGCTAACAGTAATGAAAGTGCTTCGAGTAAGAGTGATTGTCTTCTGATTTATATAAAAATTATCTGCACAATTGGATGTGAAATATCTGTTTTACTGTCTGTGTGTTTATAACAGTAGAACGAAGTGTTACAAGCATCTCTGAACATCATGCATTAGGAAATTGTAACATTTAGTGTAACTTACTTTTAGTGCCCATGTGATTTTGTAGAAGCTTTTATTTGTACTTGAACTATTAAAAAACTAATTCTCTGCTGGTGAAAATGAGTAACTTTCAGTCTTTTCGTCATCTTTGGAGATGACTCCATGATACACTGGTTGGGAATGGGGGGATGTAAAGTCATTTTACAGAAGACAAAAATTATCTGATGTTTTGGTTATCAGTTTGGAGGAGCAAAGGACACTCCTTGAGACTCTCCACGTGGTTTCACTGAGTGACTTTAAAAGTTATTTTACTGTTTTCATGGTAGCTCACATTCTGGGTCTCCTGTAAGAAAGCAAGTATTGTGCCCTTTCAGAAAACCCTAGAATATGAGGACAAATGCAAAAATAGATTCATCTCAAGTCTGCATTGGATGTCTGAAACCAAGCTGCAGAGAGGTTCTAGTAGAAATTTTCCTACCCCTACTGTTCCTTCTGGTTGTTTGCAGCAATTCCACTGTTGTATATTCTGAATATGCAGAGTGTTTAAAGTACCAGAAACATTAAGAAAGAACTACTAAAAGTAGAAGCCTCTTCAGTGTATTTAAGCAGGAAAAAACATCAATTCTTTTACTAAAAAAAATAAAATAAATGCTGAAGTATAAATTACATCTTCCAACTTTGTTTTCCACACTAAAATAGAAGCATATGTTATCTCTAGCAACTCCTAGGCATAAAGCAAGATTTTTCCAGCCAACTAAGTAAGGTTTAGATGCAAGAACAATAGTCACAGTGGTCCTATCATAGTCTAAATGTATAATAAAGTTAGCAATGTCATCTTCAGACATTCAAGAACATCCTTAAAGCACCAGAAATCCTTGACTTAAATTTCTTTTTATTCATTTGCTGGTTTGTTTGTTTTTAGGGGTCCCTTGGATCTGGTTTTCACACATCTGAGGATTAGAAATTTATTTTTAATGCAAAGAGTGAGTTTCTCACATTCTTTGTCACTTAACAGTACTGCTAATGAAAAGTGGATTTTTTTTTCTGGCCGTGTTGAGGTGTCACTGTTTGAAGAAGTTACATGTTATCTAGTAGATGAAATGTGATGCTGTAGTACAGTAAGACATCTTACAGTTACTTGTTAAATTCATGAAACTGGATAACAAATGAAGTACTGCTAAATGTAGGATTATGTTTCTCTTAAAGGTACAATTAATTACTTCCTCTTTCTAGAGCTTTTTTGTAAAGCTTTTCAGGAAAAAAAAATCTTCATAATACTGATGAACTGCATGTATTTTACATTTTAACAAAAAAAACCTTTCTAAATTCACTTTAAGAATTTTTACAAGTATACATTCTTTAATTAAAACCCAGATCATAGTAGAAAACCAGACAAACCGATATGTTGCCTATTTGTTCAGCAGAAAATATTGAAACGTGCCACTGAGTGGTGTGCAGGGGAGTAATTCAATACTGAAAGAGACAAAAAAAGCTTAAAATTTATAAATTTCTTGGGAAGAAACTTCTTTACTCCAAGCCACGTCTACATAGACAGAAGATGCAGTATTTTTATAGATAGAGAGATGCATATATAGGGCATTTATTCCTGCAGAAATGGGGGACTTGTCCTTAAGCAACATCATGAACCTTTCATGTCACAGGAAGAAAATAGTTATTGATGAAAAGGAAAATTGAAATAATTAGACCCCTGATTTAAAGTCTGGATAACCAAAACCAATAACTGCTCCTTTAATTAAAGAGTAGTCTTTTTTGTGCAGTTTCTGCAGTCTCTTTGAGGACTGGTGTTATAACCTCTCTACTTCTCTATCTTGCTCTCAAGATAAGCAAATAATTGCACTGTTGGGGGATTTTACAAACATCGCATCCAGGTTTATTCTTCAGTTTACTTTATATCAAAGTTGTTTCTGTCAATCCTGCAGGCTGCTTCTGACTTAACTGCCTGCAAATGATAGAACAGGCCACCATTATGTACTCTTAAGGCACACAAAGATGACAGAAAGATGAGGCCTGGAGAATTCTGTTCAAGAGCTGACATGATTGATCACTTTGATGTGTATTAGTTTTCTTTAAATTGCTCTCTGAAAATGGCAACTCAAAGTCCAGTTTAATTCTGTCAGTGCTTGTGGCACCTTTTAAGTAAACATTCCTGTAGAGTCTCATATGACATGCATTTATTGCTGATTATATCATCAGCATGATACTGACCTAGAATTAATTATTAAAAAATTTAGTTCCATGCATGGATTTGAAAACTGTTCATTATCATAAGACTGAAAGACATATGTAATAAAGAAATATTATACTGATATAAATTATATAGTTTAGATGTCTCAAGAAACTTTGTATGAGTTGACAATTGTCATGTTTCCATATGCTAATAGAAACAAAAATCTAAACGCTTTCTCCGTCATTATTCTAATACTATGAAAAGTCTCTACCAGTATTCCCAGGTATAATTGTGCCCTCAGAACACCAGTAAAAGTAGCTTTGTAGTAGTCCGTGTCACAGTATCTCATGTCTTTATTGAAGAAACAGTAATCTCTGTGCAGATTTATATAATTTAATATTCTCAGTTGTTCTACTTTATTTCTTATGCAGCATTAAGATAAACACAACAGTAATAGCACATGATTTTATCTGAACCAGAACGACTGCGGAAGAGACACAGACAGTCCCTGGTACTATCCCTGTTGTTATGTACAAAGATGCATTTGATGGGAAGCCCAGAAACATAAATTTCAGTTCCAGCTCTCCTGCTAATTGCTGTTAATATTTCTATTTCCTTCACATTATGCATGGTTCATATTTGTAACTTTGACCATGTCTTTCAATGGTTCATTTTCACAGATGAAATATTGGACAGCTTCTTCAAGGTCACTTCTAAGTAGAGCTGGGTACAAATTTCATATTTCTATTACATCAGCATCAAGACTCATCTGCATTGCCAGTCTTTCAACAGGATTATGGAAAAGATGTAGCAAAACATTTATACTTAGACGTGCATTTTGACAATGTGATAAGGTTCGTTTTTTTATATTTTCATCTATGAAAAACTAAATGTGTCTACTCAGAGCCTGTTATGGGCTATTTTGTCCATTTCTTACAAGCAGGGCATCTGCTGATGTAGGCTACAAAAATGTTAAAACTGTGAGTTAATAAGCTTGTCTCTCAGTTCGTTCTGAAAGATGTAGCCTCTGTTCTGTGAGGACACGAGAAGTCTCAAGCTATTTCTAGTCATGCATAAAGATATTACTTTACAGGTATAGTTTGAATCTTGTACAGCTCAGTGGGTTTTAAGAAATGTTTCCATCTGAGAGATATTTGGCAATATTATGCAATGAAGTTTTGGTGAATTTGTGTTCCACTTCACTGTCCAAAGGGCTTTGTTAGCTTTTGAATGCAGCAGCATCCCGTAGTGTTTGATGGGTTCATGGCCTAGCAGAATGGGATGCTGATTCTTTAGTAAGAGCTTATGTCCCTGCAGGCACATTGAATTGCACATTTGCAAGGAGTGGCAACTTGATTATTACTATGTTTACATCTGAAATGAGATGGAGAATCAGAAGATGGATATAAGAAACTGACACAACCTTCTTTAAAGCCTTCGTAATTTATTTCTGCCCCAAAAATTTATTTTTCAGTCCAACTTATACCATAATAGCTCTCCTTCAGCCATTCTCTTCTGTTAAAAAGCACACACAAAAAGGGAATCAAGTTCAAAGCTGATGCCATTGACAACATAAACATTTGTTACATCACAGTTAGCAAGATTTAGCTCAATCTCCTATCATTCCCTTTTTATGTTAAATTAGGCCCTTTCAAATTACCTTTGGCAATTAACAGAAGTGGTGAATTTCAGGAACCTTCTGTTTCTCCAGTAATTAATGTAGACAAGCATTGGTTTTGCATAATAGTTGACTATATTTAGGTGGGTTTAATTCAATTCATAGAGCTCAATAGTCTCTACTAGAAACAAGCCCAAGGAGCCTTTCCCAAGTTCATGCAAGAAAAATGCAAGCAGGAGAGACAAGAAGGATACCCTTAGGGCCAGGCTATTGCTTACTACAATGTAATTCCTGCTCTTCCACAAGTGCTCTTCCCCACTGCAGAACAAGAGAGGAGTCAAATTGTCACCATGCATTTAAGAGGATCATCGAGATGTTTAGAGGGTTGCATCTTGTGGAGGCTGTGATGTGGGTTTGCTCAGTGTTTCTCAGAAATGGGGAAAATATGTTGTTTTCTTCAACTCTACCCACTGACAGAAAAACTCAGGTTAGATATTAAGGAAAGTAGTTTCTTGGGAGGGTGATGAAGTAATGGAGCAGATCTCTGAGGGAGGCTGTGACTTCTCCATCCTTGGCCAGTTTGACCGGACGTGGCCCTGAGCAACCTGATCTTACTTAGATGTTGGCTTTAACTTTGAAGCTGTCCTTGCTTTGATTAAAGGGTTGGGCCAGATGACTTTCAAAAGTCCCTGCCTGCCTAGATTATTTTATAACTCTGTCCCCTAAAGCTGCGTGATTTGGCAGAGCATCACAATGCAGCAGCCAAAAAGCAGCTGCTGTTGTACAGCACATTCCCACCTTGCCTGCCCTGAGCCACTACCTCATGCTGGGCTCTCTAATTCTTTAGCAAAGCATGGATGGAAGGCACACACACCAGCTGCAGCACCCTTCTGCTTCTTCTGTGACACCATCAGCTCCAGGATTCAGGCATCATTGCTTGACTCCCTGTCCAGCAGAGAACTGGATAAAAAGGGTCAATGCATTTTAATTCATCATAGCAACTTTGATCTTTCTGTTTGAAAGTACTTTGACAATTTTTTTTTAAACACTTGACAGGAATAGTTCAGAATGGAAGACACCAGGTGTTTAGGCACTTTTTTAATGCACATATTAACAAAAAATGAGTCATCTGTATTAAGCTAAGATAGTTCTGATTTGTACTGCATTACAGAGATATTAACCCAGAATATTCAACATGTTTATGAGGAATGCATCCGTGTGTTCAAATATGACACGGCAATGTACTTATATCAATGCAGATAAGGGTTTAAGAAATTGAACCAAGGCAAATAAATAAATAGAGGTTGCTTCTAGCCACCTTCTGTCCCTCCCTGTCACAAACCAAAGAGGGGTAAAGAGTTAGACAAAATCTTGGGTTTTGTATATGCTACATCAGCCTCCCCAGGGGCCAGAGCAAGCACTAACTCTTCACAGTACTGTAATATGTATCATCCTTTCACAATCTCCCCATTCTCATTCTGGTTTATGTACCAGAAGTGAAAGGTAGAAAGACAGAGGACATGGATAGTGTAGATTTGGGGTCTCAACTTGGTTAGCTGTTAGTTATGGTGAGGGTAGAGAAACACTGGAACAGGTTGCCCAGAGAGGTTGTGGATGCCACCTCTCTGGAGGTGTTTAAAGCCAGGCTGAACAAGGCACTGAGCAGCCTGATGTAGTGGGAGGCATCCCTGCCTATGGCAGGGGAGTTGGAACTTGTAAGGTCCCTTCCTACCTGAACCATTCTATGATTCTGTAAATATGCTTCCAGTATTCACACACAGGCATCTGGTGTGAAACAATTAATTGTATTAAGAAGCAGAACTCTTTTTTCTGGCCTGCCACAGACTGACTATAAACAGGTACAAAACAGGTCCACAGTCTTCAGGAAAAAATAAAAGGCAAGTGTAGGTAGAATTTCTTATATAAACAGTTCTGTGAAGTTCTGATTTCTTTTTCTGTTATGCTGCCAAATTTTGCAATAAGTGCATTGCTCTCCATTATGTGTCTGACCATTTGCTAGTCCAGCTTTCATTGTGTTTGCTTTGTGTTTGCTGGAGAAAAGGGAGATAAAGACGGGACAGTCAACATGAAAGCCCCAATTTTTACTTATTTTGCTATTTAGAGTAGAGAATAAAATGATTGCACTTCAAAGGCTAGATAAAATTTGTTTAATGTTATTCAGCTACAGTGCAGAAATACGTCAGCAGCGTGTTTTCTGAGATGCTTTGTTGCGTTTAGCATGAATAGGCTGCAGAAATACATAAAGACACCAAGATAAACAACCCTTCTTTCTCCTTGAGCACACCTGTCAGCAGAAGGATGATTCAAGGCCTTTGCCCAGAAAAACAGGGCCTGTGTGCTTGACACATCACTGGGCACCCCCCACCTTCTAAAGCATTGCTGCCTTTGATTTCCATTCCAAATATCTTGCAGTATCAAACAGGCAGATTTGGATTTGAGCTCCGTTGCAAATATTTAGTCTGATCCAAGCAGAGTGCTGAAGCCAACAGGGAGAGATACACATGCATGCACATATATAGATGGAAAATTACACTGGCTACAGTTTTTAAGTGTTTTCTAACCTCAACAAGATGGAAATCTTTATCCTCGTATTTCTGGAACAGGTTGCCCAGAGAAGTTGTGGGTGCCCCCTCTCTGAAGGTGTTTAAGGCCAGGCTGAACAAGGCACTGAGCAACCTGATCTAGTGTCCCTGTCTATGGCAGAGGAGTTGGAACTAGATGATCTTTAAGGTCCCTTCCAGCCCAAACTATTCTATGATTCTATGAAATTGTTTCTTTTTAATCCTATTATTATAATCAACATTTTTTTTAATGTTGTATAGTGTTTTTGTAGTTTCTTTATGATCATAATATAAAGCAATCTTCTAGACTTTGTAGCAGCTAAAGAGGGACTAGAAATTAGTTTAAGAATTATATATCCCATGTGGTATAGAGCACATTAGGTTTAAAGGAATTGAGAAGAGATACGTATGCAAGAGTAGATAGCACCTAAGGATGATACCAGTTTATGCTTAATTTTGTTGATTTTTCTATGTACTTTTAATTTCATAGAAAAGAGATAAAGCTGAAAAAAGAACTGTGTACCATCTTTTCTATGAAAGCACATAATTCTAAACGGAGTTTTCTTTTTTGTATTAATTTTCCAGATCTTATTTTATTAATTATAAATTGCTTATAAAATAATGAGTTGAGGAGGTGATTATACAGGCCACCAGTCTGTAAAAAAAAATCAGGAATGTTGACACTGTATCATTAACATTGCTTTGTGTTCACAGCTCTTTGCACATAGGGAGAATTTTCTAATGATGACCTGATTCTAGAAGCATGCAAGCTTTCCACCTCTTTTTGCAGGTGGAGCTCAAAGTCAAATAAAACCAAATCCAAAAGATACAGGTTCCTTAGCTTTCCCTGTTTAAAATACTGGAGATTCTTTTCTCTGTGTGTCATGAAACAAAGAGAGGCTTACCATTTTATGTGCTGTATGTTATCCTGTCTGTCTTGAAGC
This sequence comes from Turnix velox, assembly GCA_013400935.1. Taxonomy (NCBI): domain Eukaryota; kingdom Metazoa; phylum Chordata; class Aves; order Charadriiformes; family Turnicidae; genus Turnix; species Turnix velox. The sequence continues at coordinate 47,733 of VZTY01029279.1, forward strand.
CATTGCTCCAGTTGGACACAGCTTGTAACTCACTCCTAGTTTGTACCTTCCTGCCCCACAAAAATGTCTTAGAGGATGTAGATGCCTAGAGCACACAAAATTGCACAAGCTGGCTATGTTTAGGTGCCTGAATCCCACCTCTTATTGTAGGCCCTTGGAGAGCCTTGAAAGGCCTCGTTGCTAAGGCAGCAAACTGAGTTTTCACTGCAGGCTTTCTCTTTCAAGTACCAGGAAATTTCTTCCCATATGTTGGTGGGTGTACTCGGGTTCAATGCAGGATCCTAATATTTCCCAGTTCTTGCAGTTCATCTGTCTTGACTAGATCACCTGGAAGGTTCTTGCGGAAAAGATTTAGGGCTAGCACATGCCACAGCTTCAGTGTGATTTCAAGTGGGTATCTCTGGTGTCTTAAGTATTACATATAGTACTAAATGAATGGGAAGCTGCAAACTGTTTGGGAAAGAAGCTCTTTGTTCTGCTCTTTGTAGGTGAAGCTCTTCCTCAACAGTCCTAAAACTATAAATGTCAATGCAATCTATTTAGGATTTATTTATGCTAATTAATTTTAATCGTATTAGGAACTGTAAATAAATTATTTTTGTATGGGAAGTGTTTTCGTATTGATGAGTACTATACATGCAGTTTTGTACTTAATTGATACCTGAATTTCTAGTAAGGGGAAGTTTTAATTAAATAAAGGAAATGCTTGGTGGTCTTATGGACTCCTATGTATTTTGACCCCTACTATCTTCATGGAAAGGACTTTCATGTATTCATACGACAATGTTTGTGTCAGCTCAACAGTGATACTTCCACTTTGGAAGAGGATAAAAAGGGACATATATTTTTATCAGACTTGCAAAGTTGTCAACACAGTTTACCAGCCCATGTGCGAAACCTTTTTTCTGTGTTCTACTATGATGATTGAAGAAAATATTTTCTGTCACTGTCTCAGCCTACTTCTTTGTAACACAAGCCTTAAAAATGTCAGTTAACTTACAAGTATTATGAAGAAATATGTGCAGAAGTAGAATGTGTTAAGATCTGCAGATTAAAATGCTGTATTTATCTTCCTAATTATTGTCAGTGCTCTAAGTAGAAAGATCTTGGGTCTGAGCTGTGACCTTGAGGTTAAAGAAATACTAATTATCAGTCTTTGAAAAATGCTAATTAACCCAGCCAACCATTAAATTGTTTAGATTACGTCTGATAGTATTTCATTAATATGAAATACAAACTCAGACTTTGTTAATGAATTAAATGCCACTTAAATTAGCATTTAGTACTAAATGATGCTTCAGATTTTTAAAATGCCTTTTCTCACTAATGTAGACATTCTCATATCCTTTAGAAAATGTTTGTAACATGATATTTTATTAAAATCCAAATTCAGCAAATTTCCTTAATTTCAGCTTCTTATTTGCTTATTAGTGTTTGCTTGTTTACCAAGTAGAGATCAGTGTTAAATTCTGTTCCAAACTGACTGATCAGTTAGTAAAAACTATTAATGTTGTAGCTTCTACCTACAAGGGAAAGATAAGGAAAGACAGCCATGGTGTTCTGCTATGTAGATTTCTTTGTAAAGCCTGGTATTGTGGATATATAGGGCAGTATTTGAGTGAAAAAGAAGTGATCAAACATCAGATTAGAGCATCATTAGGGGGCCGCACAGTGTGGAGCAGCTAGAGGAGTGTCTGCAGATTGAATTTATGCTCAGCACAGCCTAAAGACCTTTTAAGACTTTGGAACAGATTGCAACCACAGTTCAGCCCACAGAAAGGTGGATTAAAACAAGTCATTTTACCAGCTCTGAATGGATTGCCCAGCTCATAATGGTCCAGTACAGAATCTTCCTGTTTTAAGTGTATGTAACAGCAGACAGAAACTGCTGGGAGTGTTTGTCCTTACAAATAACATGCAGTGGCTTCCCAAAGGAGACTGTGTTCCTGCAAGGCTTTCTAGTAAAAATTCTGAATGTTTGAATTGCACCTGCCTTGTGTTTGAACCTGTCTTGCTCTTTAAGGGATGCTTGCAGCGATGGCATGTTGTGTTAATTTACAGCACGTCACTGTTTCTTCTACCTTTCTTCAAAGCAGGGGAAGAGAAAAAATCCCTTAAAGTAAAAATATCTAATTGTAGTCTCTTCACTGGTAAGGATGTCATTTACTGAACAAATTATATTGAGAAATACATAACTTGTATATTTTCCTGCTGCAGAAGACCATAATATTAATTTTTAATTGCAGTAGGCAGTGGTTCATTGTTTGTATGGATTGCTAAGTTTTTTTGTCAAGGGAGCCTTCCCCTTAAACCTCCAGGAATTAGCCACAAAATTAACCCTTCCCACTGCAGCTGTAGTCACCAAGCAACCAGCTTCAGCTAAAGCATCCTAATTTGTGCAATAATCCTTTTTTTCTGAACACCTTCCTCCTGATAAACTTTGTCCTAAAAATAAAAGAGATCCCAGAGCAGATTAAGCTTCCTAGTTGCGTCAGTAAAGAGACAAATGTGACTGCTTCTCTAATAATGGTCACTGTGGTCCCTGCATTAGAAGGAGTTTGGACTCAGGGCCCTGTGCTTTATGGTTCTCAGCTCAAAGCACAGCTCATTACATCTGGGGATGCTTATGTGAGCAAAGGAAAGGGTGGATGAAGATGCTATAGCTGAGCATGACCTGCTGCAGCTTCTCTGAGGCAGCATCTTCAGTCTGAATGCTGTAATTGTGGCTGCCATGCCATGACCAGGAGAGGAGCCTCTGCCTCCCCCAGCTTTCCCCAGAGCTGACAGACAAGCTTATCTAGTCCTTTGATAATTAAAGAGTGAAAACATGAAATCCCTAGGCATTGCCATTAGCATCTTTTGTAGTGTCAAGTAAGTAGTGAGTGCTGTGACAGCAATGTGACAAGCTGTGAAAATGTCCTTAGCCCACAGTGCAGTGGGATGGTATGTGGGAGCACTGGAAGGAAGGTATGAATGGTGGAATATAGCATTTGGTAGAGTATTTTGTCCTAGGCAGTATGGTGTAAGTATCCTTGGATGATTAGCTGTTCCTGACCTGTCCAGATTACCACAGGCTATCAGTACCTCTATAATACAGAGCCCTCAGGTACAGTTTGCTCTTCCTGGGACAGGAAAAATTGCCTTTTTTATTCAGAGGGATCTCATTATTTTTATACCAAAGACTGAGAAATGCCTAAACAAGATAAACAAGGAAAGCTTTCAGCCTTTTTGCAGTAAACATTATTTTTACATTTCAAAATTAATTTAATTGAATGGAGGAAATTCAGTTCCAGAAGCCCTGCTGTGCAACTGAGAGAGAGCAAGGTGATCCTACATTTGATCTTTATTTTTTCAGATAAGACTTGTTAAAAGAGTAATTTTGTTATGACATTAGCATTTTCAAATTAAAGATCTGCAGTCCTCTATCTCTTTAGGCAAGAACAGCATATTAGAAAGCTGCAAATAAAATCAGATAAGAACTTGTTCAGCAGAAGAGACTAGCTTCACAGTAATGTATGAATGGGGTGCTGATACTGCGTGTGCCATCTAGGAAAAGCTGGAAGTCCTAAACTCTATAGTGAGAGGAGATGCAAGCAGATGGTTCACACACCTGAAGAGAGCAAAGAGGCATGTTGCAGGTCTGTTCATTTATTAGAAGCATACACTCTTATGAAGTCATAGCAGTACAAATGGTGAAAATAAAGATCTGAGATTTCAAATCAGACTGAAGTCTTTCCTCATCCACTCCAAAATTGATGCAGATTTTCAAGGATTTTTCTTCAGTTTTTATGTTGAGGGAATGATTAGCCTCAACAGCACAGAAATTTGACCAAGTTATTACTTCTGGTAATAACTGCCTATGGGAAAGGATTGTTTGGTTTTTTTGGTGTCTGTTGGTCTTACATTATTTTTTTTTTAAATTTTACTGAGATACACAGCAGGATTCCACCTTAATATATATATCAGAAAACTGAATTGAAAGCATAACATTGCTTGCTTCATACCGTTCTTTTTTGGACTCTGTTCTGCCTTCAGAAAGTAAAACTTGGAAATTACTTTTTGGCTTTTTCATAGATAATATTTTAGTAATGTAAAATAGTGCCTAGTGTCATTCCAGTCTGAAGAAAATAGTTCTATCTGTGTAAGCATTTCACAATTTATGTTCCTTACTGTCCTTCATTTCTATCATAAAATGAAGCATTTTGAATTCCAGGTCTATCAGCTCCACTAGGTATCTAAAATTGAAACTGGACTATTGCCTTTTTGCTCTTCAGTATTTTTTTCAAATGTTCACTTACAGTGTTACCTGAAGAAGCCAATTCTGGCTTGCAGCCCAGAGGCCAACTGAATCCTGGGCGGCATCAAGAGAAGTGTGACCAGGAGGTCAGGAGAAATGATATTTGAGTAACTGTACTGCAGCTCTATAAATTTTTGGGTGTTTTGATGCTATTCTTAGGAATTCAACTTGGAAATAGTCAGCTAAAAAAACTAAGACAATAGATACAGGGTAAATTATGTTAAAGTTAACATTGCCCCTTGGCTCTGGTGAGGCCCCCCCTGGAGTATTGTGTCCAGTTCTGGAGCCCTCAACGTAAGAAGGACATTGAGCTGTTGGAGCAGGTCAAGAGGAGGGTCATGAGGATGGGATAGAGCAACTCCCTTATGAGCACAGGCTGAAGGCGTTGGGGTTGTTCAGCCTGGAGATGAGAAGGTTCGGGGAGACCTCATAGTACCTAATCAATACCTGAAGGGGTCTACAGAAAGGCTGGGGTAGGACTTTTTAATAGGATATGTGAGGGAAGGCCTAGGAATAACAGATGTAAATTAGAAGAGGGGACATTCAGACTGGATATAAGAAAGAAATTCCTGTAGACCACTGGAACAGGTTGCCCAGAGAGGTTGTTGATGCTCCCTCCCTAGAGGTGTTTAAGGACAGACTGAGCAAGGCACTGAGCAACCTGATCTATTGGGAGGTGTCCCTGCCTAAGGCAGGGGGGGTGGGTCTAGATGATCTTTAAGGTCCCTTCCAACCCAAACTATTCTGTGATTCTATTTAGATTTCCTTTCATTTACTCCTAAATTATATACAGATTAAACCCCACAGAAATAGCTCTAAATGAGTTTATTTTTTAAACTCCTGTCCATCTTGGCTGAAGCTGCTACTTATAATTTTCATCGTTTGCACTGCTGACAAAAAATGTCTGGAGTTCAAGTTCTCATGCAGCCAGAATTGGCTGTGCAGCCTCCTTCCACCATCACAAACCAGTTTTTGTGGAGTACAGACTTAGGCCAATTTAGGTACAAATATGTTGAATGTTTAGAGAAGATTCTGCTTGTTCCTCTGGAGCAGCTGCAGTAATTATCATATTTATATCAATGTTGAGGAAGGTGCTTGAAAACTGCGCAGCTGGAAATCATAATTAGTTCAGCCTCACATACTTAGACCTTTTGGTCTCTTGTGGCCGTGTGCACTTCTGTGGTAGTACTGTTGAAGAGTAATTTAGGTTTTTTTCTTACCTTTTTGGCTTGGGAAAAGTGAAAGTGTGTTTAGACTAGGACTAGGCGAACAAAGAAATGTGAAAATTTAGAGATAGACCTTCTGTGCTTGAAAACTTCCCTGGGTTTCTGTCCTCCCTGTCAGCTGATCTAATAAAAAGACAGAATCTCTATCTACCTCATCTCTTTTTTGTTTCTATCAGAGAGGTTTTGGTTGGGGTTGTTTTACTGGGATTTTTACGTTTTGGGGTTTTTTTTAAATTCAAGTTATATTTAACATGAGACCTCAGCTGAAGCATTGCATCCAGCTCTGGAGCCCCAGCACAAGACAGCCATGGACCTGTAGGAGCAAGTCCAGAGGTGGGCCAGTAAATAGGCTGAGAGAGTTGGGACTGTTTGGCCTTGAGATAAAGCTCTGGGGAGACCTTGTAGAAGCTTTCCAGTGTTTAAAGGAGGCTTACAAGAAAGATGGAGAGAAACATTTTACTGAGACCTGTAATGGCAGGACAAGGGGCACCAGGTTTAAACTTAAAAAATAAATATGAAGATTGAACGTAAGGAGGAAATTATTTATAACGATAGTGCTAAGACCCTGAAACAGATTACCTAAAGAGGCTGTGGATACCTCACCAATCTAAGTCTGCAAGGTCAGTTTGGACTGGGCTTTGAGTTTCCTGATTCAGTGGAAGATGTCCCTGTCCATGGTGATGATGGTAGGCGTGGACTTGATGATCATCCAACCCAAACCATGCTGTCATTCTATGATTAAAATAGCACTCAGCACAGAAAGAACAGAGAGTTACTTTAAATTTTATGCAAAGTAACCTGGGGTTTTAATTAAGATCCATGCTACAGGACAGTGAGAGCCTTAGAGCTACTGTTGGCATCTGTATTTATCTGTAGTCAGACAAAGCTGATCATAGTTGCAGGAGCCTTTGTGACACTGTGTGTTTGGGAATAACATTTCTCTTTAATCTTGTGCTGAACAGTCATGGATTGATTTATCAGTATGGACCAAGGATCCCACTAAGTATTAATCGAACAGTTTTTCATAGCTCAATACAGGCTTGATTATGGTCAGAAAAGACTATTTACATCTGATAAATTATCTTTTACTTAACCTATCTGTATTAGCATTGCATTTTTCTGAACAGCAGTTACCAGGTTGTTGCCTAGACCTCAGGGAGTTTCATCCTTGAAATAAAACAGATTGTTCTAAATAACCTCTGTATATTCAATGGATGGATTGTTTGGTAGATAAGGAATTTGCTGGGCTGTCGTACTCAAGCAGCTGTGGTCAATGGCATGATGTTTGGACTATTATCCCACTGTCTGAAAGCATGCACTGCCTAATAGAACAGACTGAAGATTGCACTGGGAAAGCATTGAGCTAGCTTTGGGGAATTTGTGTGTTGCTGCAATCCATGAAAACTGGGTGTATGCCACTCTATTCCCATGGGACTCAAAAGGAAGAAAGCACACTGTGGAAACATGTTTGCACAGGAATATGAAATACTGTCAAACATCTAAAATTAGTCTAAAGTTGCCTCTTCTGACTTTTCTGAAATATCATTAAGTCTGCATTTGCTCTGGTTAGGGAACATTGAGAAGACAGTTCTAAATGTACTTTCACTTTTAATTAAAATATTAATTAATGCCAGCTATTAAAATATTGTCTGAATGCATTACTCTTTTCAAGCTCAACTCACGCATTGAAATCCTTCAGGATTGAAAAATACTAATTGTGTATTTGGTTAGGAAGATACGGCTCTTCCCAGCATGAAAGTGTTCTGTATACAGTCAGTTTCTTTTCAAGTTGAGATTTTCTTTGAACTGATTTGAGGTCATCCACAGCCAGCTTTTGATATAATGCCTGATAGGCATCCCCATTCTGGAGTTTAAACAAGTCTAAACTTGGCTACAGCAGCATGACTTTGTTTTGTATTTTGGTTTGCCCACCCAAAGCATCTCTGTTTATCAGTGGTGATTTTTTTTTCTTTTCTCTACTGTGCCTTCACTGAGTTTTTTCCAGCTGTAGGAACTTCCTTAATATGTTCTCTGATGTCAAAGTTCTATTGCTAAATTGGGACATGGTCTTACTGTTGCTAGGCTGGGGATTACAGCAAACTCCATTTTGGAGACCTTGCAGTAAAGGAAGCTTAGCATTGACAAAAATGTGTGATGTGTATTTGTCACAAAACTAATTGCTGTAATTGCTTCTTCATACTTGCTCACTATGGCTCATAATTTTTGCATGGGCTTATTGTGCAGCCACTGTTATTTAATTAAGCATAGCAAGTGGATGACTGCAACTCAGAGAAAGTAGACTGTAAAGGTGATGTAAAGTCACTTGTTTCTCCTTACTTTGGCTGTAGCAATGTATTTGTCTACTGACTTGCACCAAAATATTCAAGGGTAATTTGTTCCACTGGCCAGCAGAAGTTTCACAACATTGTAGTTACATATTCTTGCTTGGAAGGTTTGTGTATTGCAATACTATCAGGATGCAATTACAACTCCAGTGCATAAAGTAATGGAAGCAAATCCCAAAGGATATTCTATACTTAGGGTAAGTGTATGCCAAATTATTCTCAAAGCTGACAGCAGTCCCATATTTGGGATCAATTTTCAGTGATATAAAATGTTCTGCTTTAAATACAAATAGTCAGGACAGTTTCTCCACTGAGTGAATTGACTGTGATCTGCAGCTCCAGTAATTCATACAGGCTGGTAGGAAAGGGAATCAAACCAACAGAGTATTCAGTGCCATAATCCTGTTTTAGAATAGGACTTACGATATCTAATGTAATTACCTACAGTATATTGAATAAAATAGTGCTCTGTCCTGGAACTGAAGCCAAATTGGCAAATTGCAACAGTCACTGTGTAGGAGACATCTTAAAGGGAAAACTAGAGATAGAGTTAGATTCAATTTCATTATCACTTAAGTGAGTGTTGAGGAAAGAAAATGAAGTGCATGCTGATAAAGTATGCAGATTTTATTAATTAGAAAGATGTTGCAAGCACCTCAAGGAGAAACAAACAAACAGACCTAAATGTGTTTCTCAATCTAGGTAAAATATCAAATGTTCAGCTTTAAAAAAAATTAAAACTGAACAATTTGAACAAAGGCAGCTGAAATCATGCACCCTTAGGGAGGTCAGAACACTTGGAAAGTAGTTTTGTGTCATGCAAGTTGCAGTAGAGGACATGAATTGCATTATGAACTTGCTGCTCAGTTTGGCAGGAAAAAAAAGTTCAATGCAACTTGCTCTTTCATGTCAAATCCCTGCAGCAGGGTGTTAACACTTCTTTTCTTAAATGCCTCCAGTGAGAGTATGTTTAGAACTTTCTATCTGACCCTCGCCAACTGCAGGCAAGACAGCTGCTGATAAATTCAATGTTGAAAAACTTCACCAAAACAATGTATATTGGGATAATGGGAGATCTTCCCATTTATATTTGGTTTAAGTTATGAACAAAGAAACAGTCATTGAGCTTTTTCAGCCTTCCAAAGTAATAGGAATTATTGCCTAGTCTTGAACACCTCCAGAGATGGGGCATCCACAACCTCCCTGGGAAACCTGTTCCAGTGCTTCACCACCCTCACTGTAAAGAATTTCTTTCTTATGTCTAGTCTAAATCTATCCCCCTCTAATTTATATCCATTGTTTCTAGTCCTCCCATCCGATATTATGTTAAAAATTCCTTCCCCTGCCTTTCTGTAGGACCCCCTCAGGTACTGAGANAAAAAGATCAAAAAGATCAAAATGCCTATTATTAAATTCAATCACTAAATCACAGAAGTTGATTGTTGGCCAATTACACTTTCAAAAAGGAAGGTAACTTTGAAAATTCTGTTGTTCACTCATTAAGAATAGGTGCATCACTAACATGTAGCCTATTTTTATGAAGGTTTACTGTTCAGGTTTTACACCAATGAGCTCTTTATGCTGATAAAATCCAAATTGCCTTTATGCCGTTTCTTTCAACTCCTGAATAGAAGACACGGTTTTTTTGGTAAAAGGAGCTGAAATGTAACAATATGGGAATGTTTTTAATGTATTCCAAGTGATGCTTGTCAGTAGCATGGAGTACATGCTTGAACATGATTTTATCAAAACCTACAACAGTTTTTTTCTTGTCTTTACAGTGATGACTAAAGCAGCTTTTGTTTTTATTTTGGTATCTGATTATATTAACATTATTAATCTTTTGAAATATTAATGCTTCTTAATACACTATAAGTATTTGTTATATGAAATAGGCAAAATAATACTTTCAACAGGTAATTCCTGCCATGCTCCTGTGACAGTGAAATTAGTGAATGGATATGTTATGTGAATCTCAGGATGATTGTACAGCATGTATGGTGCATTAACAGCAACTGTCACCAAATCACTGAGCTCCCCTTAGTATGGGAATTTAACTAAAAACAAATAAATATGGATTTGAGGAAAGCAAATGAAGTGCATGCTGATAAAGTATGCAGATTTTATTAATTAGAAAGATGTTGCAAGCACCTCAAGGAGAAACAAACAAACAGACATTAAAGTGTTTCTCAGTCTGGATAAAATATCAGATGTTCAGCTGAGAAATGTATACATGCAACAAAAGAGTAAAAATACAAAATGTATGAACTTTCTATTAATTTGTACCTCACTATAAACCCCTTGCAACAATCCCTCTGTTTTCCTACCTCCTCATTTAGTTGGCCTCTCTTTAACTGCCGTCTCTTGTCTGAACTTAATGTTTCATCTCCAGTCTTTGTCTTTCCTTTGTGTCTTCATTAATCCATCCTCTTCTTTTTTGGGAAATGGGAAATGGGGTACAAAGAACAAGGGGGTATGATGCTTCAATTTTTACCTTATGTCACTGAGAGAGCATTAATAGGATGTCTTTCTTCCTCAACACAGGAAGAAAAGCTTTAGAGGAGAAACTGCACTCTACATCTTTTCATTTTCCTATGTTATAGCATTATATGGGATTCCCATTTAAACTGAGCTTGTCTTCAATAGGAAGTCTCTTCTATAACTTTATACTTCTAGAAGAAGAAAGTATTAAATTAGTTACAAGATTATGTAAATTTTTGCTATGTCACACATCGAATTCTTCTGAATGCTTTCTGTAAAATCTTTTCTAGTCTTTATATGAGACGTGCATTTATGTTGAATGCATTTTACAGTGAAACCATGATATCTTCTTTTTCCCTTTGAAGAGCTCTCACATTTAATGGATCTCAAATTTTGGTTCCCTTTTGCCTCATGTTAGCAGCATTTTCAGCACTATATTTGTGTTTACAGAATTTAGGCTTGAAAGACCTGCATTTTTATCTGAGCCACTCTTTTAACTGATTTAAGAATATCAGCAATGCTGGAACAGATCTACCTAATATGCTGCATTCTTCCTATGCTGCCTATGTCAAGGCACAAAATGCATTTCATGGTGCACATTGGTCTTAGCACTTTTTTATCTGAGCATCTCCATATTTCTTTTTTTTTAATAAGTCTAGAACTTGGTTGCCCTTCTGGACATGAAGTAATAAATCAGAGAAAAGCACTAGGGAACCCGCTGTGTTCACATGGTTAATGCAGCATCCTCGCTGGGAGAATTTCAGCTGGCCCTCAGCCAGCAGCGCAAGAAAGCCTCAGGTTAGACCATCACTGAAGTCAGTGGACTGGATTTTTGGGTGGAATGTAGGAGTGAAGGAGGCAATGCTTAGGTCCAAATTGCTTCATAAAAACCCCAAAGTAACCTCCAAAAGAATGAGAGAATCTTCAGGTAGATCAACTCCATGAAGTACATTTTCTGAAGCAGTTTTTGAAGGCTACAGTATTTTCTCCTGAGGGACTCATTATTAAAACCACTGAAATTATTTGGAAGGCCACCTAGTTGTTGTAAATCAGTCTTCAGGAGTAAAGAGATATGGAAACTAATTTTGACTTGTTTGCAGAGAAATTCCCCTGTGCAGAACTGCCAGTGACAGTTTATCAGCCTGTTGACCTCTGAAGCAAAGGAAAAAGCTATTAAAGCAGAAAACATTGTCATTTTTAGATGAGATACCAACAGCAACTTAGGCCAGCATTGCCTCTCCATTTGTAAAGTACATAGCAGAAATTACTTCTGTCCATTAAAGCAGTTTAAATTATACTTCTAAATTATTTTTAAAAGTTCTTCTGTCCAGTGCGTTTGATGGGCCCAGTGTTCTAATTTCCCCAAGGCTTCCATTCAAGGCTTCATAGAGCTTGAGATACGATTGCTGTTTACTGTGATTAAAAGACATCAAAGCATTGATTGTCAATTTCAAATTCCTTTACCAAGCTACTTTGAATCGTTAAGAGCCCCATTAAAGTCACAACTCAAATTGTTTCTTTAGCCTGATTTTCTAATTTTCCTGCTTCTTTAAGTAATACCCCATTCTCTTCATTAATTTTTAAAACTCTTTCAATTCAGCCAATACGTGATGTGAAGTTTAACTGTCAGAATTGCTTCTTATAAACTGAGAGATCACATAGCAAGTCCTGGGTGTCCAAAAATAGCACTCTGAATTCTACAGTAGAGTTTTTCTATATAGCTAGCTGCTTTTTCTGCTTCTATGGCCAGATTTACAAAGAGTACAGAAAAACTAGCTTTGCCTCAAACCTGCCTTTTAAGTTTAAAACCAATCTATTGCATGGACACAATAAATAATCACTGGTCTACAAGATACTGCACATATGTTCTGTTCTGAAGTTTAGATATGGTAGGGATGAGATCATTAAAAATGCATAAGAGCTTATATATGCAGACTCAAAATAGAGGTAAGGAGAAGCCAAGTATTTCTGCACCTGAAAGAAAGGAGAGAACATAAATGCAAAAAACTTTAATAAGAAAGAAAGAAAGACACCTAATGGTCAAAAGGAAGTTAGCAGAATACAGCAAATATCAGCATACAAATCTTAATAGAAATGGGAGTCCTATTTGCTGTCAGTCTTAAGCACATACTATTGTTTGTCAGTCTTGTATGCCACATACTATTAGTATTGCTTCTGCTGCTTACCACATACTTCAGTATATAATATAAAGAGGGCATGTGTCTTTATACATGTTTTCCATACCATAGTGCACTTTGGATTGTAAATCAAGCATCTAAAAGCACAGTTACAACAGAAGCCACAGTTGCACTAATCCAAAATGGAAAAATGAGACTTTGATTTCTCTGTCTTGAATATTGCCACTTTCTTTTGGATCATTCAAGCTGTAATATTTGTAATCTGATATTTGTATACTCTATATAATGCAGTATGTATTTTATAATTTAAAATGGCTTTCTCTTTCCTTGCTCCAAAAGATACAAATAATGCACTTTTTTGAAAAAGTATGACCATTTGTAAGGTATTATTCTAATTAGTGTTGCCTATGGAATCAGCTCTTAAAATCTAGGTCTAGCTGTATGTAATCCCCCTTTGCTAGCTGAATTTGTCTCCTCAGAATAACATTTTGTAACTAAATGGGCCTTGCCATCTGCTTGAGCTCAAGGGCCTTCTCAGTTTTAAGGATAGCAAATAAGTGCAGGAGATGTATCTAAGGAACAGGCACTGAAGTAGGGCTGGAGATTCTGTGTTCTCAAAATTGATGGAAGGAATTTAGAAGTGCCACATAAATTGCAGGAATCAAACCAAGAAAAAATACTGCACCCTTCAGTTAAAAATCAGAAGTCATCAGTGCCTCATGCCTGTGGAAATAGTACCTTCAAACACCTTTTCCCAGAAGAGAGTATGCTACAGCCATATGGGTACCAAGGAGCTACAAGTACAGTCCCTCCTACATGGCCCTGTGTTACACTAAATGCAGTTCACAACTTTCAGTGCATTTCTTAAAAGATTCCCAGACTCATAAGAAAATGTAGTACCTGATGACATTTAATCTTTTGGATATGATTTGTGTTCAGTATAAGATGAGGGAAGCATATCATAGAATCATAGAATAGTTTGGGTTGGAAGGGACCTTAAAGATCATCGAGTTCCAACCCCCCTGCCATAGGCAGGGACACCTCCCACTAGACCAGGCTGCCCAGTGCCCTGTCCAGCCTAGTCTTGAACACCTCCAGAGATGGCTCTGGGCAACCTGTTCCAGTATTTCACCACCCTCACTGTAAAGAATTTCCTTCTTATGTCTAGTCTAAATCTATCCCCCTCTAATTTATATCCATTGTTTCTAGTCCTCCCATCCGATATTAATAATCGATTCCCTTCCCCTGCCTTTTTGCTTACATGCTGTCTTATGCATATATTGCAGTAGGCTTGAGAATAGCCTAGGTGTTACCTCAAAATGTTCTTCTTGTTTTTTAGTTTTCTTCTTCAAAAAGGACACAGATTCTGTGGAGATTTCACTGGCAGGAGCTTGAAGCCAGTGGGCAATGTTTAAAGCTGATAATTAAGCTGTACAAGTATTCTATGCTGTTCTAAGCAGTGACATGATCTAAGATAATGTTATCAAGTTCCTAAGATCTGATTTTTTGTTCTAATATTCTGATTTTATACCAAAATAGAACCTTTACAAGACATAAAACTGCCCAACTATGCTTCATGCACATTTCTTTAATTTTACTTCAAAAAACTGAAAGGTGTTCTCTGTATCACATGGATGTGTACACACATACATAGAACTGCATGTCTTTAAAGGCTGTTCCATCCTTCAAATAAGTGCTTTTAAAATCCACCTCAAGCCAGTTAGACCTACTGTGATCCTTTATCATTTTGCCCTTGATTGCAGGCTTTACTTAACATCTGCCATAGGAGACTTCCAATGTTTTTCATGGTTTTACTAACTCCTCTGTTCTGCGTGTAGAAATCACTCTTGTGCTTCAGTGACACAAAGACGCTCCATTGGCAATTTCTCTGTTCTGCTTCCATTTTCTAGCCATTCATTTTGTTGCTCTCCAGTATCTGCAAGTAGAGCCATTCTTGGTAGAGTATTAAGTGATTTAGAGGTGGTTTTCATACAATAGGATGCAGTTAAACCTGGAATATATTGATAAAATTTAAGAGGCACAGTATAGATCAATTTGGTATTTTCTACAAAGTGTAATACATCCTAAGGAGAGTTTGAATTGCTTGAGTTAGCAGAGACCAGCAGCAATAAGTGTCTTACCCTCTTGAAAAGACTCTATTTTGAAAGAAAAATCAGCATAGTTTGGTTGTTAGGCAGGAATATTCTTCTGACCTTCTATATGTGGTTGCCAAGTACTGAGCTTTCCTGTATTATAGCAATAATCTATTATGTTGATTATGAGAAAAACTGATTTCCTCCATAATAATGTCAATCATTTTCTGACCAATTACTGGGTATGGAGGATTTAATTGTATCATTTGTGAGGGAGTGCCTGTACAAAGATCATATAATGCAATGAATATTCATATTCTGTATTAGCAAAACAGATGGAAAACTAAAATATTCCTCACTGTCCTTCTTTGAAAGATGCTTCTTCATTTATGCAATCATAGTGAAGGTAGAACAAACTTCTTCTTGATCTGAAGGCTCTCTTACATCATGATGTATAAAACTCTCGATTAGAATTGTATTTCCAAATTGAACTGTTGGCTGTACTGGCTTCTTTTTTGCTATTTTTTAAAGCTGTTCCAAGTAATTGCTGGTGATATTTATGCTGGTGAAATCCTCCACTTAATGTTACTTTCCCCCCACATAGGAATTGTTCATCTGTCCATCAAAAAGTTTGTGTGGGTGATAATGATGCACACAGTTACCATCAAGCTGCAGTGCTCACCTTCAGCAATGCTCTTTCTACAGACTCTGACATCCTCGTGTCACTGAGACCCCTTTCCCAAAAACTGAGCAGAGATTTTCTAGGCAGGGTGTCTTTGCAAGGAAACTCCGCTTTGGTAGGTGGAGCTGCTGCACAAGTTCAAAGCTGTATTGCCTCTCAGCTTCCTCCTGACACTTTCATCACATGCTCCATAATTTGTTCTCATTGCATCTTACACATAGCATTATCAAAAACATCTCAGCCACAGCCAAAGAAGCAGAAGGCATTCAGATTCCATAGTTCACAGATCTCTGTCAGGGCATGGGGTTTTTATTACATTTGTGGCATTATATTCCTTGATTTTAGTTTTGGGTCCTTTGTTGTCAAAATGGTGTCAAGAAGTTAGATGAAAGCTCTGGGATTCTTATTTTGCTCTGCAAGAGACTTCCTGGGTAGCAATGGACAAAACTCCCTGCCTGTCAAAGTTCCTTTTTCAGGATGTGCTGTTTGTAAGTTTATATAACTTGTGTTTGTGAGGACTGATGCTGTCCAGAGAGGTATCAACATGAGCAGTAATGTGTCGGAGAACTTGAAGGAAGTAGCAAGGGGTGAGATATGTTGCTTGGACTGTGAAAGACATGGGAACTAGAAAATTGCAAGATGAATTTCAAGAAATAGTCCATGGGTTGGGTTTTGTCTTTGGGTTTTTTTTGCCTTTTTTCATCTTATTTTTAAGATGAGGGGAGATTATTAAACTCTGGAACATGTAATTTACAATACGTAACTGCAATTTATAGAGATAATTAATTTTAAGAAAAATACCTAGACTATTCAGGTAACAATTCGAGGACTGTGCTATTTTCTTTTTTCCTGCCTGTCTAAAAATCTTTCTAACTCACTCAAAAGGTTACAGCGAGTCATCCCTTTTATTTTTGCTTAAAACTACATCTCTCCATAGTGCAGATTATTGCCATGGAACCTTCTCATTAGGAGGCATTTTTAAAATGACTGTTCTAATATACAAGGGAGAGACCTTAGACATCCCTTGGAAAAATGGAAGTAAGCATAAAGGATTTAAATATTACACACTGCCTAAATTGTCTGTTTCGGCTGGTAGAGAAATTGCCAAGGCGTTATTATGACTAAATGCAATTCATCTAAGTTAACTTTAAAGTTTTTATTCCAGGGGAGAGCAAAACCTGGAAAGCATCCACAGCGATCAAAGCTGACAGCATGATCATTTCCATTCTGAAAACTGAAGCAGGCAGAGCAGACAAAGCAGGTGAACAGAAATACTCTGCAGGTGAACAAAAATACTGCAGCTTCTTCAAAGGATGCTACGTTTTAACTAGAGCCATTGTTTGGTATGTCATTGAATGCATGCAGTGGAATACTTTCTCTTGCTTAACACCTTAACTGAGAAGGCTAAACTTTAAAATTACCTTTTGAGGAATTCATCAACGAGATGAAAAGGCACTTAATGCAAAACCAATTGATTCTTTGAGGATGATCAGCCAAGTCCATAGGAATCCATAGGAGTGTCATGCAGTTACAAAGATTTAATGCACACACATACATTTGAATCAATTTTGCAGGTGGTGATTCTGTTTCAGTAGGTGAATCAGAGAAGTACCAAATTACCTGTCATTAGCAGGCTTCAGGAGCAAATTGTAAGATCAAGAAATGCAGTGGCCAGCAGAGGAGTGTGCAGGCTTTGAGATTCAGTGGGAAAAGAGAGCAGAATTAAAGAATGACAGGGTATGGGAGGGACCTCTGGAGATCATCTAATCCAACTTCTCACTAAAGCAGGTTCACCTAGGCAAGGTTGCACAGGAGCATGTCCATATGAATTTTGGATGTCTCCAGAGAAGAAGACTTGTTCCAGTGCCCTGTCACTCTCAAAGAGAGAATTTTCCCTCATGTTGAGGTGGAACTTCAGTTTGTGTCTATTATTCCTTGTCCAATTGCTGGGCATTACTGAGAAAATATTTATAAACATTGATGAGATTCCCCCTCAGTCTTCTCCAGGCTAAACAGACTGAGGTGTCTCAGCCTTTTCTCATATTTTAAGGTGGTTTTCTGCTTCAGAAAGCCCTACCTGAATGCAGGGACTGTAAAAGCAACATCAGCCGGTTTTGTTGAGCCAGTCAGCAAGTATTCTGGGGTTTCAGCTTTTAAAGTGCACCTTACTTATTCAGGGTGTTTCACCAGCACTTGACTCTCTGATCCTCATACAACCCCTTAGCTGCTGATACCTCATTGATACAGAACACTAAAATAGAGGAAAAAAATTATGTCCCTCCTCCAGTTTCCTTAGATACCAGACTCTGTCACAGATCAGGCATCAAAATCAAGATGTGAAAATAGATACTTCTGAAAATATCTGATCATGTGCATTCCCTGAAGACAAGAGAAATTTAGATCCATAGATTTCTTTCTCAAGTCATTGTGGACTGCCAGGGTCATTGTCTTCTTTCTAATCATCTATGCCCCTTTGCCATTTTCTTTTTATTTTCTCATCTCAGTAAAGCTCAGCACTGACCTAAAGAAGGTTAGTTCCAGAGAAGAATTTCCATCCTACAGTAGTAAAGAATTACTTGTAAAGATGGTCCTCTCACAAAAATTTCTTCAAAAGCTAGTTGTTGTCATCTTATTTAAGTGGCTGCTGATGAAAACTGACAATCTGGTACTCTTAATCATTTAATGTCGCATCATATATCTGTAATTAAAGGAGAAGAAGCAGCCCATGCAAATTACTCATGTTTGAGGCTTTTTTTTTTTCTTATGTGACTTAAAAATTAATTTGTTACAGTTTATGCTATGTTCTCTGGTAGACTGTTCTCTCCCTCACTTTAAGGCTGAGAAGTAAAATAATAACATATATTTCCAGTGCAATTAAATCTCTTTCTTATTCAATTTTTTTATTTGCCTCTACTTTTCCCCTTCTTTTTTCAGGTTGAAAAACTGTACACTACTCACATATAAGTTTTCTGTACACTTAGTATGTATTTTCCACTTTAATTTCTCAAAATACGTACAACTTTGAAGAACTCTCATGACTTTTAATGAAGTAACTGCCAATATTTCTAATATATTACTGATACCTATTTATCAGTTATTTTGTAGTACCCAGATGCCTTAATAGGTTGTGCCTCTATTGTACAAACCACAGTAAAAATATAAAGACTTTACAAATGCCTTTATTGCAAAGACCTTACAATTTAGAAAAGTAGAAAGTAATACAGTAGCCTGGAAGCAATATATTTACATTATAAAAAGCTAAAAGATTTTGCTTAAATTAGAAATGTGCTTAATTCAAAACCAAACAGTTTGCATAAGTGTAACGTAACTTGCTCTCATTATTCGTTTACTTGACAAAATTTTCTGTTAGGTTTTCTTTCTTAGAATTTTTTTGTGTCATTTTTTCTTTATGCACATGGTGTTTCCATAAACTACTCTGGGACTTTTTTTTTTTACATGAAATATCAGATCTTACTCAGTGTTATTTATCGACCTTTATTTTTAATTTATTTTTCTTGCCATAGTAAAGTTCATGAGAAAATTGTTTTTGATTCTGTGGTAGATGCAACTCTCCCTCATACCTTTTCCAAATGGTAGTGAGTGCATGAAGTTTTAGTCTTAAAAGAAAATTATGTTATGGAACTGAAGTGGCAAAAATGTTATTTTTATTTTGTAGGTTTATTCTGAACTGAACTTTCTTAGGAGGGCTTTTAGTTTCTCAAATGTATGTAAGTAACATGCTGGGTTAGATCTGATACTGCCACCTTGTGAAGTATTTGGAGGTGAGGAGAAAATAGCATTGTCTAGAATTTAAAAGTTGTATAGTTTAGGCTGAATGGCAGCTTCCTCTTATTCCTCTTTTCAAAAGAAATTACTTGATGAAGAGAATATCCATGCAAAAGAAGTGTGGAGCCGTCACCAAACATAAATAATTCACTACACCAAAATTTAGTTTTGGAGATGATAATTTAGCAAAAAACTTTTTTGAAATATTAAAGCTAAAATACACATGTTTACATGAGAAAATGCATGGTGTCGTCCTAACTGATGTTTTCAGCTCACAGTTTTGATGCAACAATTCACAAATTCAGATTTCCATAGAAAATAAGCAATGCATGCACAGCAGGCTCAAAAGACTGTCTGTGAAGTACTAGTATGGCCTCAGCCTCAAACATGTACAGTGTCTTACCAGTCCCACAGAGAGTACTTGAGATTTAAATGAGTCATGTGGATGATTTGACAAGGCAAAGCCAAGTGTGTCTTCAGAAGCATGTTATTTCCTTTTGTTCTGATACGGTATCTACTCATTTATCAACTGCAAGAGCAAGCTCTTTTTACTGTTCATAGACTTGGAAATATCTCTTCTTCCATTAATAGTAGCAGCGGATCCATTTAGCGTACAAGTAGGAGTGTAATTAAGAGAATATGATAGCATTCAAGGAGGAAAAGCCTAGGTTGATTATTAGAAGAATCTTGCTAATGTTAAAATTCAGTAGACAGGTAGTAATCTAGTGTGCAAAGTGGCTGAAATGCCATTCTTTTTTTCTCTTTTTCTGTCTGAGAAAAGAGGACACGCGTGGTGAGGAGAAACCTGAATCAAAACAGAAGTTTGCTCAGGATATGAGATGTCCTATATTTAAGAGTTGTCTGAGGGAATCATCTAGTCTTGCAGTGTGATCAAGGAGTGGTGAGAGTTCAGAAAGCAAGTTCCAAGTTTCAGCTAATGGTCTTAGAAAGGGGTAAATCACTTGATGGAGAGCTGTGGGCTCTCACAGTAGCCAGCCAGGTTTGCAATGCAGAAGGAGATTAACAGAAATCCTGCATTACCTGCAGAAGTAAATATACAATGATGTTGCTGCAAAACCCCATTTGTTTAGCACTGTAATGATTTCCAATTGTCTACCTGCTTAGATCCATTTTGAGTTTTGCAGTTGGGCAGGTGCAGTTTTTCAGGATGCTTGACTAAGCAGTCTGCCCTCTTCACCCTATATAAACTACCAAGCTCTCTGTTAGTCATCTTCTGCTGCAATTTGCAGTCCCAAATCGGTTTTGGTTTGTCCCAAAAGCATCAGGCTGTAAATTGTGATGTTTTCAGAATCCACTTCATATATGGTCTGCCCATCCATGCAGTGCTGATGGTAATCTGTTGGAAAGAAGCAGAGCAAACAGCTGAGACTGGGAACTGTTCCCTACCATCTGAATTTAATTCACCTGCATTGGTGAGAAAATCTCTAAAGGCTTTTAAATGTATCACAGCCTTTTATAAAACTTAGCCCAGTGCACAGATTAAAACATATACACAGCCAAAGATTGCTAGTTTGTGGACTTTGCTTTTGTAATTGTTGAGGAGATGGAAAGTCTTCAGGCACTGATCTGTCTCTGGGCACACAGGGCATAAAATCATATACTGCTCATGCTAGGAAGACTTGCAGCTGTGTGTAGATTTTGGCCTACAGCTGAGGCTATCAGTAAAATGTATGGCTGTCTTATTGATGGCAAATAGCACCATAAGTTTAATACAGATATGAAAATGTCCCATGCTATCAAATGCATACATAATGTTGGAGAGGGAGAAGAGGAAATAACAATGGTTTTTCTGCCCCCTAATCTGGGAATACAATTTAATTTCATTTTGCTGCTGCAGAACCTTACTTTAAAATGTCTCGGCTGATTTTCCATTTGCTTTGGGCTGTATGTCCTCCTTACAAGTAACTAGTGTGCAGAAGTTCAAGGTGACTTTTATTCAGTTTGATTGTTCTGAACAAAGAGGAAAAATCTACACTGTCACTACGCCCTGTGGAGAGAAGAACTGAGGACCAATTTCTGCATTCTTAGGATATTTGAGATGAAAGACACATGCCATTACTTTGTCAAAATAACAAAGCTATCCCTCTAAAGTTGGTTTTCTACTTCCTGTCTTATTTATTCTTCTGTGCAAGAAGCACTTGATTTTAAATAATTGACTTTATAAGCTAAGAACTGACTTTTGATTTGCAGTTTTGCCTTGCTGTGCTGTAGTTTTTGATGTATATGTGCTTTTTTTAAAAATGCACTGCAGTCTTTTTGCATAGATGTTTCTCTGTGGACATTGGTGTGTCCTGTCTACACACATCAGTCACAGGCAGTTCAAGCTAAAAACTCATTTAGCTGTGTCCAGACTCCAGACCCACAGTCGAGGCAGATTTCATTTGTGATTCCTTCTAGAAATCTGTTCTGGCTTTTGGTTTTGAAACCCAAAACACATGATCCTCTTCCCTTTTCTGAGAAGTTTTTTGTTTCCCTTGTGCCTTTTTCAGTTGTTGTTCTCCTCACAGTTGAGCTTAATCCCTTCACCACAAAGCAGAGCCCAAATAGTTAATCTTTTGGTAACAGTATCAAGTCTTGCCCCAACTGTGGCTGTCCCACTTCTAAAAGAATTTGCCTGTTTGGCAGATAATATTGTCAATAAAGCAGGAAAAGTATTGCTGGACAGGCCAAAAAGATATGGTTTGTGAGAATTCAGTCACTTTATGTTTCAGGCTCTTGGTAGTAAGAGAGGATGCGTGTGCTTGAAAAGTAAGTGTTCATGTTCCGTGTACAATATGAATAATTTCTGCAAAAATATGTGACTTCTATTTGAATCATACATATTGGCAAGAATGAGAGGCATACTAGGTGAGTGATGCAGTTTATTTTCCCAGTGAACAGATTGCATCTGCATCTTTTAATAACACATTTTGCCCTCCACCTCCTTGGTAAAACAATTGAGGTTCTGTGCAAAGCTTTTTAATTTGTGACTATTTGTTGTTTAGAGATAAAATCTTCTCTGGCTACTGCAGTATTCACTCTTTTTGTGAATATGGAGCAAAGCGCTTCTTTAAAATAATTGATTCCTGAGTGGCAGCACAGATTAGAGCAGAAGTTGTTGCCCACTTGTCATTTCCTTTCATAGAAACTCCAAGGTTCAGGAAGTCATTCACATCTTACAAAGGAACAGAATAGCAACATTAAAACCAAAATTTAAAGTTCGTAGACTTGCATTTGAAACAGAAATCATGAGCATCTATGGACACTCATTTCCAGCTTATATGTATGGGGAGTGGATTTAGTTTTGCTGGACAGATGATACAGGGCTGTGGGACTGTATGATTGAGTAGAACACTGTAAAACTGATAAACCATCAGGAAGGTAAGTGTACTTAATTGTATGTCACATTAAGCCCCCTGATACAGTGATGTGAAAATGGAAAAAACAGTAACATAAGGCAGTGGGAGGTCAGGGTCTGATTGGCAACTAATGATAGGAAAGTATCATCAGGGATCATAATACAAAACACGTGCAGCTCCTGGGATTTTTCTGTGTTTATTTTCATTATGAATATAGACTTTTGAAGGATTTTGGGGGGTTACTGAGACAAGTAACAGTCACATCTCATACAATTCTTCTTTAAATGTATCACACACCATTTCAGAAATTACTTTCATACTATGATCAAAGGTGTAGAATACCAAACTTCTGAAACTCTGTTCATAAAATGCTCAGCTTCTGTTTCTTTTGAATGTTTCTGAAAGAAAATAGAAATATAGCAAATACTGTGAAGCAAGTTCATTTTTAAAGCTACTCACTGTGGCTATTCTGTCAGTAAGTAATTAATTTTATGATTATCTTTCACTGGAGGTCACTGTTGTAATGATATTGTAGATATGGTTAATTGGTTTAGCATGCCTCCCACTTTTAATGAATAGAGAACAAGGAATGTATGTCTTATTTTCTCTGGTGAAAATCAGGTCAGAATGTGTGCAACCATATACAATAGCCTGCTCTATAAGCTGTGTCAGTGCTTTGAAAAAAAAATAATAATAATTCTCAGGGGAAAAAAAATCTGAGTATTTTTTCCTTTGTTGAGGCTTCTTGAGGGTTATTTTTACATCATGTTTAATCTGAACTGAGAATTTAATAAAAAAAGTCCTTTAAGTAGGGCTTTCAATTATTGATTTTTTGGATCCTATGGATCAGACTTTCTTAGCTCCTTTGTCAACTGACTTTTCTTGCTTTCTAAAGACTTAAATAGATGATGAATAACAGTTTAAATCCTGTGCTGAAGTAACTTTGTAAAAGTGTGCCCAATGCCTAGTTGACCTTCAAGGGTGTACTTGTGTAGCATTAATTACCGTCAGATCAGATACTTTGTTCTCATTATGCACATGGGGTTGTTTCTGCAACTTGAGCTTTGGTTTTTTTATTGTAATTAAGATTAAAAGAATTTTTATTTAGCAAGGCAGGATATGAGGCTCAAAGGGAAGTCCTGACTCATGCAGTTCTTTTCTATTGCTAACAATTGCACTAATAAAAAAATACAAGATTTGAATGATGGACGAGAATTGTCATGAGAAAAAGGTGGTTTGGTTTGGTTTGTTTTGTTGTGTTTTCTTCCAGGAAGGCAAGCCTCCTCCATCTTTTGTCTAGATTTGATTAGCTTTCTAAATTACTGTAGACAGAAGCATTTTCCAGTAAACATGAACAGCCATCCTTGCTAATGCCTATTAATCTGTCTCCAGATATCAGCATTCTTCAGCAGTTCTACAAGGAAAAAAACTAAGTTAGTGTTATTAAATTAGTACAGGAAAGTGGCAGTCTAAAAGCTGTATCACTTCATATTCTAAGCTAAGACTTTTTGGTGTTTGCCTAGTTTTCAGACCCAGTCTAATTCAAATGATCATTATGGGTCTCTGTCCATAGATAATACAGAGCAACAAAATGACCTCAGTTGTTTACTGCTATGGAAATAGCAAGTTTCTGCCATTTCATCATTTTAGTAAAGTTCCTGCACTTCATTCTTGTGGCTGTTGCAGTGTGTTCATTTAACTGTATGATTTAAAATGGAGAGCATTTGGCTAATTAGCAGGCAGCTGTTCACTTAAGTAAATGACTCATAGAGTGATATTTATGGTGCATAACTATTTTTCAAGCCTGGAGAAACATGAAAAAAAAGAAGACACAAGCAGATGTTTATGCTTCTGCATCCATGAAAAATCCTGTGAAAAGGGACTGCTGCTTTCATTTCATTACATTTTTCTAAAATCTGGGTGAATAACTGGTAACCCCAGTTTTTAATTGGTATCTTTCAAAATTTGTGAGAAAGCACTATAAAGAAAACATCAAAAATACTTTTTTTCCAGTATTTTTGTGAGCTGAATATGTAAAATAAATGATCAGACACACATAAAGAGGCCTTAAAATTTATGATACACACAGCCTCAGTTAACACATAGAATTTGCAACTTGTTAAAGCCTATTTGTTAAAAAACAGTTAATTATTGAGTAGGTCAACTACAAGTTGGAAAATATTGATGCCCTTGACCATCATATAGGTTCCTTTCTAAATCAGCATTACTACTGTAAAATTCCAACAGCGTCTCCTTTGGTCTGCTCTGAATATTTACAGTGTTTGGAAATGAATGATAGTCTTCTTCATGGAGACTACCTTGTGCCCAAGCTTGTTCCTGGGATCTGATTGTCTCAGAACTGAAGGCATTATTTTAGCATTTGGGAAATGGGTTGGAATTTTCTGCCTGCTTCTCTCCCCTTTAATTAGCCTGGTAGTCATCTGCCATGTCTCTCCCACTGTCAGCTACACTTTCACAGTTCCTCTTGTCTCTGTGTGCTTTAGTGCTTTAGTGCATACTTTTCTTGGTACTCAGGTCAGTCAACCATAGCTCAGATGCAGTATAAAATCTGTTCTGAACAAAGAGAAAACATAAAAGAGAACATTTTTCACATTCTCCCACGCTCTCCTCTTTTAAAACTAGATAGTGCCAGCTGCTAATTTAAGATTTCTGAGATGGTACCAAGTTCTGAGTACAAAGTTCTGCAGCATGGCTAGGTGAATTAGGCAGGTATATAGTTTCTCAGGTTTTTTCTTCCTTTGTTGTATGCCTGCTGCACCCTGCTCTCAGATTCTTCCAAGACTGTTTTATCAAAGTGGTTAGTTGAAATACACAGGGCTTGGTTAATTTGAAAGGACTTAGTCTCCTTTCTCATATGAATTAGGGGAATCTAGCTCTCTTGAGTGGCATATGTACATTTTACTACAAAATCTGGTTGTAGTGATATTTGTTGTTTTCACCGGGACAAAGAGAAAGGTCATTTTCTTTATGTAACTAGGATGTAGCATAAAATCTTATAAATATTCTTTCAGAATCATTGGAAGGTGAGTACACAGTTAAATAATTATTACATCGTAACTAATTATTATAACATCAAAAAGGAAGCCAAGATGCATCAATGTTTGGAGACTAGATTAATGGACAGCAGTTTATTTTATTCAAGAAAAGAAAGTAGATATACTGCTGATTGGATCATCTGAACAAACCATCAAGATATTCTTACCAGCTGTCTAGTCCTGTATAAGTTTGAACTGCTTTATCATGGGTTTTTTTTGTATACTCTATGTGTAATCTGGAAAAATATTGTTCAGTGAAATTTGGAAACAGGAGGTGAAGCAAGATGGAATGGAAACACATGTAAAGCCCAGATTTATGCAGTAGAGTTGGAGACTTGCTCCTCTTTTGTCACTCATTTTATTACCTATTCACAGTTACATTTAATTACCTTGGTATATGAAATTACTATACTACCTTCCCAAATAAAAAGGAAAAGCACAGCAAAAAATTGTAGAAGGACATAAAGCCTTAAGTTAAACTACTAGTCTTTAGGAGCAGGATGACCTCTCCAGCTTCAGAGTATTTTAAGATTTCACTTTTCATCACTCTTCACCTCTCAACAGCTTTGGGACAATTCCCTAAGTGGAACTTAACAGCTGTTGTAGTGGTTATTCTGTGATATATTCAATATATAAAATGTGTCCTATGTAAAGAAAGATTTCTGCAACATTAAGAAAGATAGTAAGAAAAGAACCGTTTAAAACCATGTAAGCCTCTCGTAAAATGCAGGATTGAACATGTGTAGAACACAGTTACTTTTTTTATTCCTCTGGGTGTTAATTGAGTCAAGAGATTGACACAGATTAAGCAGGAATTGAACTGAAAAATACAAAGTCATTTCTATTAGAAAAATTGCTGGATGAGTTACCACAGCCAACCATAACTTCTTATTCCTATCAGATAGAAAAATCCTCTGCTACATAGCTAGTCTATAATACTGTCCAGAATGACGGATGAGTAGTCAAACCATGTCTGAAAGTGATTTAAATGGAAGATATAAAAGACTTCATGAGAGTACTGGAGCTATATTATAAATAGCAAACCATCACCACAGTGCAATGGCAATATATACTTTTGTAAACCACTATATATGCATCTACGTAATAGACATTTATATACTCATCTACCCTATATAATCATCTAATGAGATGAACAATTCATATCTCATTTCAGTTTGTGATTTTTTTTATATATTTGCTGTTACAAGCATTGTGACTCAGTCTCTAACTGTCTTTGTAGTAGTGACCAATCTCTAATAGGAGTAGCAGCAAACTCGAGTCATAGTCACCATTGAATTCTGCTGTCATTGCTTTTGTTTAGGAGAATAGTAAATCTCTAACATTGAATATGGAATACTTCATCCCCATTGGAGCTCAAAGGTATAATCTTTGCTTAACAATCTCTGATAAAGGTTATGTATTAGTCTTTTTGTTAGAGGGATAAATGATAAAACTTTCAGAAAGGAGAAATATTTTTCCCATTTTATTTGAAATACCCTGCCTTTATGCAGTCCAGACATGCATTCAGTGAGCTGACAGCATGTAGTGTGTTTGGGAACTGTTTTCTCAGATAAACTTGCATTATTAATGATGGAAGGAGTGCACTTCAAGCTGTTGACAGTATGTATCTTATAATATCAAGGTAGGAGTTTGTTTAGCACCAAAAAAAATGTTTATGGGGGAGAAAAATGAATCTGGTATTTGGCTATTTGTGGCAGATGCAATGATTAGAGATTAACTCTGCTGGTGACTTTGTTGCTGCTTTCTTTACAAGAAAATATATTGATTATTCAAGCAAAATGAAAGGCTCTGTGCAATATATAAGATATGTCTGAGACTGTTAATTTAGGCTCATATTCCTTTGAAATAAATTGCTGCTGTTTGTCAAAGTGGATTTGGATCCAAGTAGATTGTGTGCAAAATACGATATGCAAGAGTAGAAATCTACAAATATAGCAGGTTGGAAGAGGAAAGTAAAGAATGAATATTTAATTGTTTGAGTATTGAAGAACCTAATTGAAAGAACCTACTCAGCAAGTAAATCCTGAATTTTTTGACAGAAAATTATTTAAGTTTATTGACATCCAAACACAAACAAAAGACATAGATTCTGTTGTTTTATGTGTACAGAGATCTGTATACAGAGAATGAGTTGGAGGAGAAGAAGAGAGTCCTCATGTTCTGCATCTATATACATATCTGAGGTAAATTGAGCACCTAAACCCTGAAGAGGATCCAAAGACAAAAAAGGAATATACAGAGATATACTGAAGAGAATATACTGAATATACAGAAATCACATGAGAAGCTTACTAGCTTGCTTTCTTCTTTGTGAGGCTTCTGTATTTTTTAGGAAAACTAAGCAAAAGACAAATCCTAAATCTTTTTTTTTTAAATCTACTGTTTCATGACTTTCTACCCTTTATAGAAAATCCCATTACTTTTCCAGTTTCCTAGTGAAACTGTTTAAATGAGAAGCAGGGCAGTGAAAGCTGAGTGGCCAAATGTAATATCCTTGCTTCCAAGAAACATGGTCTCTCACCTCTATATAGCTCTTCTAAGAGCAGTGACACTTTGGGGCTTGGTTATTTCTTTATATATAGGCTGAGTTTAGTTAAATATCAATCCTCTGAGTAGGTGTCAGCACGCCAGGTTTGCTAAATGTACCGTTGTGGGTAGGTATAGCAGAAGGCAACAATTTTTACATTACTGCTATCCGAAGTTATAAAGGATGAACAACAATCTACAAATCACAGGGTGTACTTTTTGTACTTGGATATCCTTGAACATAACTAACAATATAGTGAACGGCAAGCTTTTCTTAATGCATGTGCATTTACATGAGGCCACTTTGAAACAGCAAGAGGGCTGCTAGTAGGTGGGTACCACCCCTAGCCAAATTCTAGGCAGAGCTCCGGGCTGTGGAGTCTGTGGAGGAGACATAGCAAGTTTCTGCTTACAGGTAGTAGGATTTCTCATAGGAAAAGAGTTTTCTGAAAGCCAAGTTGAATAGTGCTAATTACCATTAGGAATTGCTCCTGTTAGTGCTACACTGATTTGGAGAACGTGTACACAGGTTTAAGAGTTTGGCAATAGAGAGGCTTTGCTTTTTGTGGTTATTTGCAATGGAAAGCAGGTGCAGTTCCACTTCACTGAGAGGCTCTGGAGAGCCACCAGCTAAACATTGCAGGGAAATTGCTCTATTGCCAGAATCCGGTGGAGCTAGAGCTGCCACTCACTAGTTCCTCTCACTTCCTCTGCCACGTGGGGCTCCTCATAAAGTCTGCCATAAACTGAAATGGCTTTTCCCTAAGGAAAGCTTCAGGAGAAGTGGCAATATTGCCTCTTGCTGTCTGCTTGGAGAAACTGAGAAAAACGTGTGATAAGAAGAGTTTAATTTACTTTTATTTGATGAACCTACAGAGTACTTTCCAGTAATAAAAGATTTAACACAGTTTCAAGCTGTTGCCCAAAGTTTCAGCAAAATATTTTCTTTCAGTTGATTAAGGGATGCGGGGATACATGTGCGAGTAGATTGTTTTTTCCTTTTTGACTCTGCTTCACAATCTTCAAATGGACAATTGATTTCAATTGTTTTCCATACCATCCTTCTTTACATTTGTGACAGGAAAAGCAGGTGTTGGTTTTGCAATCTCTTTCATGCCAAATAAAACTCAAGTTATCTAGTTTTAAATAATTTCTCTTTTTTCCCTTTGTACAGTAGCTGAAGTCGAAGAAAATAAATTATTTTTCAGACAGTTAGCAGTAGGTAATCCCTCAGTCATGCATGTAGGACTGTAGAGGAGAATCGTTTAAAAAAGCATTAGACTTTATGAAGGGAGTAATTCGTTTTTGCTCAAGAGCAAACAGTGGAAAGTGAGAACTAAAAGAGTCTTAAACTCAGACTTTGGGGAGTGTGAGAAATTAATTGCTGACCTTTCTACTGAATAGGCTGCATTCACACTGGATCAGGATCCATCAGCCTAAAAGGTCACTTGTATTTTCAGCTAAATAGGGACCTTAAGACATGGCTGTGATCAGGTTCTGTGTTTTTCACATTCTGTGATTGTAGGTTTAAAGACTTCCAGTATTGCTTTATAAAAAGAAAAATACTTTTGTGGAAGGAGCATAAACCTATGTGTAAGTATTTGTGTGTCATGCAAAAGCAGTATGCAGGAAAGTACTTCTTTTGATGACTAAACTGCCAGTTGACTATAAAAATAAATGGATGCATTTAGAATATTATGCTCTAGGCCAAGAGGCTGTTTTGTCATGGACATTGACATCCTCCAGAATTTTGTGATGCTATCTGTTTTAATGATTCGGAATTTATATTTCAAGGCTCTTTAGAAATTAAATTCCCCTAGGAGAAAAAAACCACACTTATTTCAGCACAAAGTGTCTAATTTTGTTTGTCATTTGGAAGCATCCTTCCAAGATACAGCAGAGATGTCAAGAGCTGTGCTAGTTAGTCCTGCACCTTAACCAAAAAAGCCCTGCATTTCCACAGACAGAAGCTTTTTAGTATTTTAGTATTTAGTAGAAGTTTTGTAGTATAAGTTAAGTTTTTAGTATAAGTTTGAAATCCTGTCTTTTAGCCTCCAAAAGAGGAGTATTACAGCAGCTAATACACTGTAATTCACAATCAATCTGAAAAGTCACCACTGAATTCAACTTTTTTTAAGCTGTGCCATTAAAAACAAAGATGTCTCAAGTATTTTTTTTTTTCATACAGAGAACATTGCTAAACAAAGTTAGAAATTAATGTAGGGCATACCTAGTTCCATGTGGCATGGATAGAATCCCTAATTTGTTGAAAAATTATATATTTATAAGAAAACAATTTGTGAACTTAATTAATAATTTTATTTCATTTTAACTTTAATGTTAGTTTTATCACTATACTGGTCACTTGTGAAAAGCTAGAGATGCATCCTGAAAACATTCAAATATCCCCATATTTTTTTAGAAAATCTGAATTGATAGAATAACAGTTAACTAACTCCATCAGAAATTTCATCTTTTGAAATTACTAGTCATTCCCTATGGGAGATGTTTTGCACAGTCAGTCTCACCATAAGTATTGGATAAAGTCACAAAGTCACTTCAGAAGAAATAAGCAGAGAAGTAACCTTATTTATGATTAAAATCAAAGCAGCAGTGCTCATGGTTTATTTTTATTTACTCTGGCAGAAATCAAGTGTCATAGTGTCCAATGATATCACTGTAGGAAAAACTCCAAGAACTTTAAGGATGAGTTGTTTCAGCTTCTTTGGCCATGAATCTGTTGTTGAATTATTCAGGTGCTGCTTTTGGTGGCTATACTTTTGTCACCTTATGTCGACATTTAATACATGTCAGAAATGTTAGCAGTGGATTCTAAAGGGACAATGTCAACTTCCCATATAGCTGGGATGCTCAATAGTCTAGAATACAGTGGCTGGTAAATAATTTTTAACATCCACCGGTTTTTCCCACACTAAGATTAGTATTACCTGAGAACTTTATTTTCCTTGTAGGAAGAGGGTTTGGGTTTTTATGTGAAAGAAGCAGAAATTTCCTTTTACTCAGAACTCTCATAGGATTGAATACTGGAAATAGACCAAGTGCTACTGAGGGTAAAACATGGCTTAGATAACTGGAGCGAAACACAATTTATATGAATCCATAATGCAAGCAGAGTTTAAGAGGTATTGTGAGGTGACTTGCCATGCTGTCAACTCAGAAGAGCAAGTTGAGTGCAAATCTTAGTCAAGCACATTATGATCACTTTATACCCAGAAAAGTTCTTTCCTATTTGAGAAAGACAGGAAAACTTCTTACCTATCTGAGAAAGGCAAGAGAAGAAAGCAGATACATTCTCTCCAATCTAATGTTCTTCATAAGGCTGAAACTCACACCTTGGAGGCCACAGCCTGCCAAAGAATAAAACTTCTTCATGAAACATAGCTGATAGATTGGGCAATATCTAAACAGTCCCATATTGGTAAAAATGCTAAATCTTGACAGAGTAAAACTTGGTCTTGATTGAATAAACACGAATAGTCATGCTGTATACCCAGAAGGAACTTCTATCCCAATTTTGATGGAAGGGCACGTGAGGTCATTACAACGTGGGCATATCACAGAGAAGCCAGCAGAATCTAGCACTGATACCTCAGTTTGGCCAGGACATAACTCTCTTCCACAATGCCCTACTCCTCATCTCTGCAGCAAGCCAAGCATTCTTTGTGAGCTGCAAAACATTCCAATGAATGGATAATTGTTCAGCCTTTTGAAATCTGCTCCAGCCAGTTTTGCTGCAGTTACCTTTTCTTGTGGTGCTTCTTTATCTACAGGGCTGTGTTCAGTTACATGGATAATTCAACCTGTGCCAAAGCATAGGAAAGACTTTAGCCGCTAGTTTTTGTTATTCATAATGCACTGGACACAGCCTAGCTTTGAAAAGGACCGTAAATTTATTCCTTGGATCTGGCCTTAAAAATAGTTTTGGGGAAAAAAATGTCATTCTCCACTGAAATTGAATGTGTGATTCCAGCCAACTATATATCTTGGGGAAAACAACTAAGCTCTGTATCTCACTTCTCACAAAACTGCAGATAATGTGCTCGGAAGTTCCTGGCAAGAAAGAAGATAAATTGTTTCCAAATAAAATGCATCTTTGATACAAATTTACCATTTATAAAGCCCAAAGAAATTAAACACTTCAGCCCAAGCATCTTGACTTTTCCTAAATTCTTAGAAACAATTGCACTATGCTTAGGTTGCCTATCTTTTTGCTTTTTGAATGCACTGAACAATGTTTAAAGCATTACAGAAATGTGGTATTTTTCTGAGTGGTCACGTGTTATGAAAAGAAGTAACAATTTAGATTATGTGATATTTTTCTTCTTGCACATATTTTTGCTTAAATTGTTTATGAAATCTCTTCTGCCAAGATAAGAAAATTGCACTTCTGGAATCAACACAACGCTGTTTCATTGTTCCTTCATTGATTTGCATCTTATAAGTGTTAATGGGTGTCTCTCTCCAACTCCACTCAGAAGTTTTTCAAAACCCATATTAATCATGCAGTGTATCATCAAGCTAAAGATTTGATAGTGTCTGGCCCTATTGAAGCTGCCAGTAAAATGTCCTTTGACTTGAAGAGACAATAGAGCAGAAAGAATCTGATGGGTTTTCAAGTATAACTGGAGTTCCACCTGCAAACCAGTGCAAATCCAAGCCATCTCATTTCTCCTGTTGTGATGAGGATTTCAGTTGGAAACTTCTCAGGCTTATGTGAGGCTTGATGTAATTCCAGATTTTGATTCTTTACATGCAGCCTCAGAAAGGGCTGGTTTCAAATGAAAAGTGAATTGCAATCTAAACATGTTTGCCTTTCTTATAGCAGTACATGCAAAGGTGAAACAAGATCCTGTATTTTTCAAAGACTCAAATTCAGATATTTGTCAGTTTAATCCTTACATTCTATAAGTAAATAGTTCATTTAGCCTCAGGGAGTATAGAATATTAACATCTTTTGAGTTCATAACAGCATCTGACATCTCAGGGTACTTCTTCATTAGAATTTTTCATCTGTCTTGTGAAAACTACAGACCTTGAAGGAGTGCAACGAGTATTTTCAAAAAGCAGCAATACGGAGGAATACTGAGGGTTCCTACCAGCAATGCAAACATTGTTTATTTTCATTACATATTCAAGGGTCCCTTTCTTGCAAAATGTCCAATAATATTCATCATTTTTGAAGGTAAACATCTTCCTTTGAGCACATCTTCAACAGGAACTGGAGAGGATGTGGTAGAGGAATCTGTACCCTGAATAGGTGACCTTGCTGGGATTGCAAAAGTAGCAGAGTGAATCAGGCCATTTTTTCAGTTATGTCATTAATAGAAATTAAAGTGAAGCAGCTCATGTTGGACCCAGTTGCTTCCTTGCAGCACAAGACAGTTTAGCTGAAGGCTCATCCCGTTTGCAGCAGGCATTGTCTCAGTGGAGGTCCAAAATTTTCAGTCATTGCTCACATCATTGAGACAAAAGAAATGGTGCCTAAGGGTTTTCACTATACCAGTGTATTAATTTCTAGATTTCAGTATTTTCCTTTATATATTTCATTAGAGTACAGTAAAAGCTCATTTGAGCACAAATTCAACTGCAGACTTTTAACTGAAAGTCTTAACTGTAAGCTCTGGGCTGTGAATTGATCCTTGCCTTGACTGTTCAATTATGTCTCTAATTTATGAAGAGTCTAAGACAACTTAGCAGTTCAGTGGAAAGTGGAAAATAACAAGGTTTCCCTCTGCTGGAGCCATAACACACCTTGCCCAGGGTGGACCAGCATACCATAACTACTGGGGTTAGAGAAGTATTCTTTTGGTGTGGTTGCTCTGGGTTTCTAAGATCTGTTCTCTCTGTCCTGTGCATTTTTCCACATTTGATACAATGGTAATGGGTAAACTTCCAAGCAGATTCTAGTTGCACAGTTGTGGGGGGCTACACCAGCCTTTGGAAGTGAAAGCCTTCTAAATTGTCCAGAAGTACTTTATATCATCTTAACTCTGTAATTATACCTTTTGTTAGTTTAGTGGACAACATGATCTGCTCTCTGCAAAGGTAATTGTGCATGTTACAATTACACTTCTACTGTGTCTTTAAGAATAGTCTTTCTGCTTTAAAAATTCCCCTAATAGGACACTGAAAGGTAGCAAGATAGGGGTTTAATACTGAAATAGCAATTTTTAATCTTTCCAACTGTGATTATTTTCCTGATTGCACATTAAAATGTATCTGATTGACTTGCACATAGATTTAATTACTATCTAACTCTTGATAAGAACTTGTCAGACATTTTTAAGAATATGCTTTGCAGTGCACAGTCCTGCTGCAGCAGTATTTTACCATGGAATTTTTTAAAGGTTTGAACAAAGTATTTTTTCACTGAAAAGTTCATGTCTTCATGAGAAACTGTTAGCAATCTGATGCTGCCATTGAAATGGTCTAGGAGCATAGGGGGAAGGCTTCTTTCCCAGTAATGTGTTTGCACTCCTTAGTTCATTATTCAGGTAGAAGATTGTATTTTTCAACTTGCTAGAAGTAGAAGTGCAGGAATGGAATATAAAGTAGAGTACATGTAGTCAAAGAATTATGTCTAATTACTTGTGTGCTGTCAAATATGACTGCAATTTACCTCTATTACTTATTACATAATGAAAAATATGTGTTTGTGATACAAATTGTTGGAAACCTTGACTTTAAATGGATACATTTCAATATGTAGGTAAACTTACAAGTGTTTTCCACTTCCTTATCAGTTCATATCCTGAATTGATATTACCTGCTTCGAAGATTCATACATGTGAAAACAGTAACACACATCTAGAGCTCTCTTAAAGTGAGAAAAAAGTGAATTACAGAGGTTTTAGGTGACACCAGCTGTGGTACTGAGATGAAAATATTGTCCATAAATTTCTCTACTTTTTTACTGATCAGACAGCTTGTTCTATAATCCATTATTTGCCGACAGTGAGAGGCCATAAAATCAGTTACTTCATGTTTTAAGAAAAATTCTAGGCAAAAGATAAAGATGCAAATTGGTCATCAGGCACTTGAAAGGCAACTGCTGTTGCCTTGCAGTGAAAGCTGTGGAAAGCAGGATCACATCTGTGCAGTAAAAGATGCAACGCTTCAGGTGTCTGAATTTCTCACGTAAAGTTTTCCATGCATCCAGGCCTGTGTATCATCAGTCAGTGACTGGGCTGTAACAGTTGGATCCACAAATTAAACATCTTCTAAAGGTCCCGATTTCTTAGGTAGGCTCAGAGCATACTTGGAATATCCTGGGCTAAACTGAACAAGCAAATACATGCCTGAAAGACAGAGGCGGTGTTTTGGGTAATTATTCAGGTTTTTGTCTAGAAGGCTCATTAAAGTAATCACCTAGGGGGTGTAGCACTTTGATTCTTTGATTCCCTCAGCCGCACTGAGGGAACTGGGTGCACTGAGTACCCCAAGTGCCTGGCACTTCCCTTTCTCTCTGCTGACTTACAGGATCACTGTGGTATCAAGAATTTTGGTGAAGGGAGCAGAAAAGATGTTATTTGAGGGAAAATCTGGGATATTTATTGAGAAGTAAGAATATAGGTTCTGGGATTTGTTCCCAGATTTTTTTTCAGTGATTGCAGTGGAAGAATTCTCTTTCAATTCTTGTAAATAAAGTTTAGGTTTGATTATTGGCAAGCACCTGAATACCATTAGATGCCTAAATAGTCTCTGAAGAGAATCATAAAACCATTTCATTAAGAGTTAAAAGTAACATGAACACACATACGGTAAGAACAAAAATACTGGCCTGGGTGAGCAATGACAGGAGCCAAATGAGTCTGCTGCACGTTGGTGTTGCCTCAGAGAGAACTGTGGCTGTAGCACATTGTGGCAACAGTCCAAGAGGAATTTGACATGATAGGACTGTTAAACCTGTTCAGATCCACCACATGATGTACCTTCTGGTAAAGACAACAAAGGCTGTGTGATAGGGATAGGAATAGGAACAGTACGTATATGTTCTCATGGGGTTCTAACTAGGAAGCCTCCCTTAGAAGTGTCCTTCAGATTTCTAAGTGAAATCTCAGACTGAGACTGAACTTCTCAGCAATGTAACAAACTTATTAAAAGCTTGAAAAACTTCCCAAAAGCTGTGAGATACATGGGTTCAACCTCTAAACCACAGGCTGCCTGTTCTGAAATTGTCTGAAGAGGAGCTAGAAAAGATTAGCCTGTGACTGTTCCTTGGAAATTGCTCTTTCAGTACCATTCTGTTTCAGCTCAGTGTTATCATTCTTGGTCATGAGTGAATATCCTCTGCTCTCAAAGAGAGCTTTTTTGCTATGAAAGAAGAGGGTTTCTTACAAAATGTTCCCTTCACACTAATGGGGTTTTTCAGCAATGAGCTGACTTGGGCTTTTTACAACCATGCTATGATGAAAACCAAACCAACTTGCTGGCTTATACTGCAGGAGGTGCTAAATAACTGAAATCCTTTGGCTGTCATTCCTTGCTTGACCACTGCCTACATTTCTTATCTTTTCACTCTTGAATGCAGAGATATATTTAAAGAAATGAAGCTTGAATACAGTAAAATGGAAAAAAGAAAATTATTCATGAAAACCATGTTTCAGTATTTCATTTATGGCCTTGGAAGGCCGAATACAATATAGATTTCTGTCTCTCATGTTTGAAAGGGAAATGCTAGGGAGAATAGTTCCTGCATTTTATGATTTTATTTTAAAATGAACCAGAAAATAAAATACTTTCCTCTGTAATGGGGTAAAGGGTAGCCTATTACATTAAGTTACCATGTCTTTTACAATTCTGAGTGTGCAGGGACTTTTTGGTTAATGTAACACTAGAGAAAGTGATTAGGTTTTTTTGTATTGATAGGTCTCTATATTTTTCTTGTATTCTCTTTGAAGTAGTGTGAGTAACACTTTAAAATGTGTCAAAACTTATTCTAACTTGGGAATGGGCACTGACCCAGAAATGCAGTGATCATTTACAAATTTAAACAGAAATTGCTCCTTCTTTTCATGTGAAATACTAACTCCATTCAACTTCTTAGCACAGATTTTCTTCATTTTGCTATACTTTAAAAGCACTTACTGCTTTTCCATTGGGAGGAGCATCATTTATTATTTATCTGTAGCTTCAAGCAGCCTCTTTACATGCTTCTTTGAAATATGAAGCAGCCAGAACTATTTCAGCAGGAGAGTAAGTTTTACAGAACATAAGACTTCACTGATTTTTTTCAAGTAACTGTATATTTGTACTGATTTTCATTTTGTTTTGCAAAAGTAAAATCTCTGTGCACTGTTTTAGGAAGTACACTTGCAACTACTTCTTGGGTTTTCACAAAATTACCTGATCCCTTATCTGTAGTAGTGGAAAGATGCATGTGTTGCCTTCCTTTTCCCTCATAGGCATTTAAAAATTCAGAACATGGACTTATGTTGTAGTTTGTCTGTAGCAGTGTGGCAGAATTGCATTTATCATTTCAGTCTGTTCAGGAGTGTTGATCCTCAGAGGAAAAAATAGATTGGCAACATTGACCTGATAGGACTGAGACTTACTATGCTACTCAGAAAAGAGGTGTGGTTTGGCTACTAGAGAAGAGTCTGGGCTACACCTAAAGCTATGCTTGGTTGAGTCTGCTGGAAAAAAGAAGCAATTTTGGAGAAAGGCAAAAGAAAGTGTCCTCCGTTAACTCATGAAATAACATTGCTGAAGTGAGGATAGAAAGACATGTCATTCATGTAACACATTGCCATAACAATATGTAAAGGAAAGAGTGTGTTGCCCTGTACTTCCAAGATTCTGAGCACATCCAGGTAGCAGTTGTTTCTTAGTTTCACTTCCTGGAGGCTTTGCTGCATTTTGCTGTCTTGAGTTTGCTACAGCCTAGGATCCAAAATTATCAGCATTCTGTCTCAGTCCTATGGACAGTATCATGCAGTTTACCAATCATCTTTGACACTACAGTGTTGATAAGTACAGTCTCAGAAGCATTTGCATTACTGTATGGAAGTTCCACATATATCACTTTAGATGATGATGGATTTATACTGTTCTGTCATCTTTTTATTGCTCCTCCACAATTGCTACTGTCACAGTCCTCCTACGTGAAGTTTATTGCAAGACACAGAGTATGCAAATATGCGTGGAGGAATAGTCCAGTAAAGATTTTTTTTAAGTTAGAAAAAACTATAAACATTTCAAACTTTTCCCTTTTACAATAAAGATGGCACCAAACTTGTACATTTGAGATATGATTTGGGGAACTTCGTCCACACTTGTTTGAAATACAGAGTATATCCCAGACATGGCTTGGTTGCTTTTGAGTAAATTTGAGTATTTTTTTCATAAAGAATGAGAAACCTACCATAACCATGGTGTGTTTGCAATCCTTGTATCACTCTATTACTTCATTCGCAAATGGAATCATGGAAGAGTCAAGATTGGAAGGAACCTCTGAAGATCATCTTGCTCATCCTGACAAAGTCCCATACAAATGTTTTTAATCATGTGTAAATTGAACTTTATATGATGCATGACAATTTATTTTAAATTAAAAGTTATCCATTACTTGCTCTGATTTACTCCTATTAGCTGTGTCTGCGATCCACTTGTTCTGAGTTGTGAGAGAAATTTGGATCATTTATGATTTCAGTGGTGAGATTCCATCATGTTCCCTGTGTGATTTCCAATTCCAAATGATTTTCTGTTTTATTATTGTTATTAGCCTTTAGAATAATTACTTCCTCAGAAACAGTAACCAAGAACTTAATATATCTGTAACATATTAGGATGTTCTTGTTTTACTAACCTTCTAAGAAGCTCTGTGGGTATCTTTCTGGGAAGATCTTGTAAGAGGAGAAATTTTTATTTTTTTAACATATCTCTATGTGATAGAGGAGCAAGTAGAAAATTTAATTTTCTAATCAGTTGAATCTTCCAGACCAACCAATTCCCAAGTCATATAACCACTGACCCTTCTGGTGCTCAACCAAGATCCATCTGCCAGGTATTAGTCTTGCCCAATGAATGGCTACAGGTCAGTGAATCTATTCAGAGACTGTTATA
>VZTY01029281.1:0-14743 GCA_013400935.1 Turnix velox
TCCAGAACTGGTCACAATACTCTTCCTCTAATGACATTTAGATAAACAAAAATACAAAGAATAATTGCAAAACACCATCAGTCCATGTTCTCGATTTGCCCTGAGAAATTAAGAATGGTCAGGAAAAATGAAATCACTCCCAAAGGACTTCATACAAGCTCTGCCTGCAAACCAGGCCACCACAGAGACATTTATAGCACTGAGGATTGTTTGATGCTGTGACACAGGTCCAAGTGATAGAAGCAACACCATCAAATGGCGAAATACAGGGGTCTTGATGTTCAATTGTGGCAGAAAGAAATCAGGAACCTACAGACATGATGGTACCAACTGTGCTAAATTCTCCTGCAGGTAGAATGATACATGTTCAGTGACTCCTTCCATAATGTCCTATAGAATCATAGAATGGTTTGGGTTGGAAGGGACCTTAAGGAACATCTAGTTCCAACCTCCCACTAGCCCAGTTTGCTCAATGCCTCATCCAGCCAGGTCTTAAACACCTCCAGGGATTGAGGGGACATCCTCAACCCCTCTGGGCTACATCCTCCAGAGCAATTTTCAAGTTTCAATCACTACCCATCAGTTTTTATCTAAATATCCATTCCATTACTATGAACCCTTCCATCATCTTGCATCTTAATCACATGAGAAATATCTACCTCCTTTGTTTGCACAGTGATCTAATCCTGCAAGTTGGGAGCAGCAGATTCTGAGACTTGAATCAACCTGCTCATGCAGGAACTCAGAGGGAAAAAATAACTGTGAATTCTTCCCTTTCATTCTGTAAAAAGAAAGCAACAGATGGCAGCCCAGGGAGGGCAACAACAAATCAGTCCTCTGGCTTCCCTGCAGTTCTCCTTGAAGACAGCCTCCCAAGCTCCAAGTAATGGATGAATAGCAGGGTGCTGTCATCCCTCTCTCTCTGTTTTCCCCTTTTCCAAGCTATTTGTTATACCACAAAGAGCTCCTGCACCTGGAACCACAGACATCCCAGCATCTTTCTGTCCTCACCAGATCTTGGAACATCTACACCTCTACTGCAGCTTTGCAGAGAAGGATTTCCCTAGAGGAAGGAGAGCTGCAAAGCCATATTTATATGTAAGGATCTCACCATCTCAGAAGCTTTGAAGGATATAGAACATTCTGTATATCTCCCAAGACCAGAGAACCTGCATTCCTGGCTCTGATGCTGTGACTGGCAGGTTCAATTACTCAGCTAAAGCCTGAGCTTCCAGCTAGATGCACAATAAAGATTTTTTGGAGCTATCTCCAATTTCCACTCCAGTAAAGCATCTCACCCATACTGTGGGGTTCAGCTGAGTAGTTTTTATACCACTCCTTATAAGAGCATTACTTCCCCATTGGGATATCTCATCAAAAAACATGAATACTTGAAGATAAATGCTGTGAATAAATAACATCACGGTCTTCTTGGGCACCAAAATGACAATACTAGCATGAAAAGCCATATAATTTTTTTACAGCTGCCATTTTTGCTCATTTAAGTCTTTTCTTCTCAGACACAATCCAGAAAAAGAGACTTTGCATCCCCTTCTCTTCACTGTGATAACAGTGAAAAGATGCACGAGCCCTTTTTCTCCCATTCCATACCTAAGCAAGCATGAGAATCTCAAATGTGCTGCTTTAGAAATCCATGTCAACATTTTAGCTCTGGAGTCGAACTTATTTGATCTAAACTTTGAACAATTTGGCTTTGATCCTAAGGATCTGCTGAGCAACCACAAATCCCACAGAAATCAATGGATGTGGGCTGGGTACCACCTCGACAGCAGATGCTCTCACAGCAAAGGGAAATGTCATAATGTTGGCTGGTGTCTCCAAACAGTCCCCTGTCCTCCCAGAAGCATCATTTCCATGTGATGAGACATTCCCCAGCAAGCACACACTTTGCTCAAGTCTCCTTTTGTCTCTCCACAAAGCAGCAGCTGCAAAGACAGCACCAGCAGCATGTAGAGGAGGAGACAGAGATTTAGTTCCCTGTTCTTTACATGGGGCTCATTTTGCTTCTGGGTTTGGTGGGAACATCCATCAGAAGGGGGAGTGTTCAGGAAGCTTTTACAATCCATCTCTTTCCAGTTGTAGAGCAAGCACTGACAAAACATTTGGACATTCAATTACTTCTCAGCAAGCAGGGAGCAACAGCATTCCCAGTTCAGGGAGTTTGCTCTGGGCAGAAGAGGGGAATGTCATTATTTGCACAAATCTCTGGGACAATCTGATTGCAGAGGGTGCCACCACCACCCTGTTATGGTTTCCTTTGCTTTTTTCATTCCTCCTATTGGTGGCTGAGAGGATTGATTATGTATGAGATTAAGGAGCATGTAGGAGTATGATAATGCTGGATTTAAGAGCACCATTTTATCTTGCAGCATTATGTGAATGGAGAAAAAGTGAGAGATTGGATGCTGTGAGCTTAGGAATGGTTCCTTTTCTTGGAGCCCTCAACATAAGGAGGACATTGAGCTGTTGGAGAGGGGCCAGAGGAGGCCACAAAGATGATGAGAGGGCAGGAGCACCTCCCTTCTGAGGACAGGCTGAAGGAGTTGGGGTTGTTCAGCCTGGAGAAGAGAAGGCTCAGAGGGACATCACAGGAGCTTCTCAATACCTAAAGGAAGGAGGCTACAGAAAGGCTGGGTCCAGGATGGCAGGAATAGGATTAATGGATGCAAATTGGAAGAGGGGAGATTTAGGCTGGAGAGAAGAAAGAGGTTCTTTAGTGTGAGGGTGGTGAGACACTGGAAGAGGTTGCCCAGAGAGGTTGTGGATGCCCCCTCAATCTCTGGAGGTGTTTAAGGCCAGGCTAGATGAGGCATTGAGCAACCTGGTGTAGTGTGAGGTGTCCCTGCCCATGGCAGAGGGGTTGGAACTAGATGATCTTGAAGGTCCCTTCCAACCCAAACCATTCTATGACCTTCTATTTTTAAGGTCCTTTCCAACCCAAAGCATTCTATGACTCTATTTCTAAGGTCCTTTCCAGCCCAAACCATTTTATGATTTTATTTTTTTTTTAATTTAATTTTATGAGAATCATGACTTTGGAAGTTTGTAACTTGTCTCAAACATTGAAAACAGACAATTTCAACTCAATTCCAGCATCCAGGGGAGGGCACTGAGAATCCACAGCACTTCACAGGCAGCCTAAACCTCCCTTTTTTGCTTTGCTTTTCTTTTTGCAGATGAGATAGTACAAACAAACTATAGTAAAAATGAGAGTCCCATTGCTGAGACTATGAACATCCATAAATTCATCTGACTCCAGCTGAGACACCAATTCTCCATATGCTTCCCCACTTATCTCGACAGAGTTAATGGGACTAATCCTAACACAGAGAAAGCCAAATAAACACAGGGAGCATTAATGTGTTTTCTCTGCATGGACCTTTCCATGGGACCTGGGCAATACATTTGCAATGAATTCTTGGAGGATCTCATTCT
The DNA here is from genome assembly GCA_013400935.1 of Turnix velox. Classification (NCBI taxonomy): domain Eukaryota; kingdom Metazoa; phylum Chordata; class Aves; order Charadriiformes; family Turnicidae; genus Turnix; species Turnix velox. The sequence continues at coordinate 3,457 of VZTY01029281.1, forward strand.
ACTACCACTCTAATTCAAAAGAGGTCTTGCCTTCATTAAAAACACAAAAAAGCCCTANTGCCTTCCCAAAAAACACAAAAAAAAACAAGACACCAAACACTTTGCATATTCTGAAATGTCAACAGCATTTCAACTCATCATTTTAAATTAGGGAAAAAAAAAAAAGAAAAATAAATGTATTGTTTCCTGAGTTTTCCATCAACATTCAGAGGCTCTATGATTCCCACCCACACCACAGCAGGACTGAAGGGCAGACATTTGGCCAAGGTCTGCTGAAGTCCTCCCACCACTTTGTTCTCCTCCAATAATTCAGTCATCATAAAATGAAGATCTGAGGCCATTTATCACAGGAATGCACTTGATTACATCTATTTTTTTAATATTTTTTTAAAGTTCAAAGCAGTAAGAACTAACAGAGAATAAAGAGCTTTGTTTTTAACAGCCAAGGTGTTAGAGATGTTATATCGCATTCTGGTGATTTATTTCTAATGGTGGAGAGGGAGGGGAGCATCACCCAAGGGATGCTGCCAGCTCCTCAGAAGCCTTCTGAGAGCTACACAGGCTTCTAGCTCAGCCCACAGCCTCCACCTCTTCTTGGTGATGCTTCAACAGTAGATCAGTGCTGCCAGCCCAAGATAAGATTAGAATCCTAGTAATTATTTACTGATATGAGCAACATTTATAATCATATCAATAGATATGATTCCACCACCATGAGGGTGGTGAGACACTGGAAAAGGATGATCAGAGAGGTGGTGAAGGCTCCATCCCTGAAGACATCCAAAGCCAGGCTTGCTGAGGCTCTGAGCAACATCATCTAGTGCAGAATATCCCTGCTAACTGCAAGGGGTTGGACTAGATGGTCTTGGAAGGTCCCTTCCAACCCTATGATTCAATGAATCTATGTTATTTGATAATTCATAAATCCTCTTGGCAATAACTAGAGAAATTTTAAGCACAACCATAATCAACAAGCTTTTCTTTCAAACTAAAATGCCCCAAAATAATTCACATGGATTGTTTTGGAGTTTTTTTCTTATCTACCACGTGGCCAAGAAAAGGAATCTATTTTAAGTTGCAAGGAAAGAGAATCCATTGCCTTCAAGACAAAAAATATCAGTATCCACACAAAGCTTGCTTTAAAACACACCTGTGAAACTGTGAAGACCACGTTCACTTTCTGCTTTGTGCTGTGCATGATAATGTGTTTTTTTCTTGTCTTCTGGTAAAACCATAAACTTTCTGAAGGAAGCACTCCTTTTTTTCTCTAGCTTTGAAGCTCTTTAGAATCTGAGGTGTGTGTGAGTGGAACTCAAAACACAGCAGTGAGATAAATAAACCCACTTTGTCTCTGCTGAAGGAGACCTCTTCTTTTCAAGCTTCTCCTTGACACCATGAAAGAGCTGAATCAGCTGATCATTGACAGGTTAATGTTCTGCTGGGCTTTGGAACAAAAAGAAGTTGAATCTATTCTGCTTATACATCAGCATCACATGCAAAGCTCAAGTTTTGGCTTTCTATCAGAATTTAACAAATGGAATATCTCCAATAGAATAAGGAATCCCTTCCCTGGGTTTTATTCACAAGAGATGCAAAGGGGACCCTCTCCCACTGATGGAAACGCAAGAAGAAAGAGAAGAAAGTTGAAGGTTATGAGAAACCTGCAGAAAGCCATTTGATCAAGGACATAAACCCAGCAAACAAGAGGAATATGAAATAAGGAATTAAATTTCAGGAAGCAAAAGGCAATCTATTTGGGAAAAGCATTCTCTGGTAATGGGGATGAATCACCCGAGAATATTTTACCTACAAAATAAATAGAGAGGTAATAAATTTGCAAATAGTGGTCTCTGCAGATTCACCACTGACAGTGGAGCTTACAGCAGGGAATCTGATCAGCTGCTGTAAACAAAGATGCAGACATTGACTCATTAAAACTTGGGAAGTTACTCTGTAGAGTAAGGTGTGGAAAAAAACAACTAAGAAAAAATATTTGGGAGTAATTTCATTGCCTTTGTTTGGGTTTGGAGCCATGTATTTATAAGGACAACTGCAATAAAGACTTCCCATTCTGTTATTTAGATTGTATGGCTGGATAAAGCTTTTCTCAGCCATCACAAGGAGAACATTTAATTTTTTTTTTCCTTTAATTGTGTTATACATCCCAAATTTGCTTGAAAATCAAGCCCAGGTGCTAAAGATGCTAAGACCATGAGATCTGAAGGCTGCATTGCTTCACTTCAGCATTTATCATACTCCAGGTTGTCCAGAGAGGTGGTGGAGGCCCCATCCCTGAAGACATCCAAAGTCAGGCTTGCTGAGGCTCTGAGCAACCTCATCGAGTGCAGAATGTCCCTGCTCACTGCAGGGGGTTGGACTTCATGGCCTTTGAAGGTCCCTTCCAAACCTTATGATTGTATGATATTGAATTTCTCTACCTCATTCCATTTTTCCATTAAAGGCACAAGATTTAAATCCAAAGAAAAGAAGAAAGTGGCCCCTCGTGCTGTTTCCTGCACCCACAGCAATGTCACTCCCCCAATATTTATGACTTCTTGCTCCTGCTGCCAGTAAAGAATTATCACATGTTGTATTTTATTCCTAAATGTGGGCCACAATTCTCACATAGCTCAGAAGCAGCAGCTTTAAAATAAAATTTAAAAAAAAAATTAAAGTAAAAGCAACAAAAATAAATTGTAGGGATTTGCATTATTGNGAAAAAAATTTAAAAGTAAAAGCAACAAAAATAAATTGTAGGGATTTGCATTATTGGTTTCAATGTGTGCAGCATCAGCTCCTAATAAAGCCTCTCAGTGCACTATGGGGTGGATTCTCGAAACTTGAGATGAAATCACTCCCCTTCAGAAGACTTTAGCCTTCAAGATGCAGCTTTAAAAAGAGAAAAAAATTTAAAAGTAAAAGCAACAAAAATAAATCGTAGGAAATTGCATTATTGGTTTCAATGTGTGCAGCATCAGCTCCTAATAAAGCCTCTCAGTGCACTATGGGGTGGATTCTCGAAACTTGAGATGAAATCACTCCCCTTCAGAAGACTTTAGCCTTCAAGATGCAGCTTTAAAAAGAGAAAAAAATTTAAAAGTAAAAGCAACAAAAATAAATCGTAGGAAATTGCATTATTGGTTTCAATGTGTGCAGCATCAGCTCCTAATAAAGCCTCTCAGTGCACTATGGGGTGGATTCTCGAAACTTGAGATGAAATCACTCCCCTTCAGAAGACTTTAGCCTTCAAGATGCAGCTTTAAAAAGAGAAAAAAATTTAAAAGTAAAAGCAACAAAAATAAATTGCAAGTATTTGCATCACTGGTTTCAGTGTGAGCAGCATCAGCTCCCTTTAAACCTTTCAATGCACTGTGGGGTGGATTCTTTAAATTTGTGGTGAAAAACTTCCCTTCAGAAGAATTTAGCCTTCAAGCTGCGTTTTTAAAATTTGAATAAAAAATTAAAAATTCAAAGAAACAAAAATAAATTGCAAGTATTTGCATCACTGGTTTCAGTGTGAGCAGGATCAGCTCCCAATAAAGCCTTTCAGTGCACTGTGAGGTGGATTCTTTAAACTTATGGTGAAATCACTGCCCTTCAGAAGACTTTAGCCTTCAAGCCCTGTGGCGTGGGCAGACTCTGAATGTCTTTTTTCTGTAGTTTTTTTTTTCTCTTCCCCTTCCTCAGTAAGCACTGGCTTTCATGCACAGTCACTCCCTGGGTGTCCTTTTCTCTTCAACACCTCTCAGCAAGGCAGCTCAAGCTCTTCACCTATTGACCAGAGCTTGTCAGCAGAGCACATGAAGCACAAGAAGCTCCCAGGAACCACAAACCACGAGGTGGGGATGGCCAGAACAGCGTGACAAGCTTAGGAAGAAGCTTCCCACCCACCAGCTCCATCCCCAGAGGGTTTTGCCTCTGACAGTGGGGGCTGGCAGGACGCCCACAGGGATCACCAAGCTCAGCCAAGGCAGGAGAGCAATGCTAATGAGCATTTTCATGTCTCACAGCAGAAGAAAGCAAAGAAAAGAGCTAAAAGCTAAGCAAACTCTTTGTATAATGAGTTAGAGCTTGGGAAAAAAACACACAGCTCTGTGTTGTGGAAGAGTTGACAGAAAACACAAGGGTTTATTAATCTCTCAAAGTGAGCCTCACAGTTCTGGCTGCCAAAACTCAGCATCCTAAGGCTGTCCCCCAGAAAAATGAGGTTTTTGGGGGGATTTGAGGTGTTTTTGAGGCAACTCAATCCCTAGAACTGCAAATATGGCAAGGAAAGCTTAGGCAAAACAACAAAAAATTGTTATCATGTTTGTAAAGATGAGGAAAATTTGATAGCATTCAAATACTGCTCGTAAAAAGGTGTAAGAAAAACCCTGAGTGGAGATCAAGGAAAGCTAGAGAAGAAATGAAAAAATAATTTCCATGTATCCTGGTGCTGCTACAGCATCAGGGTTGTGTCTGAAGAGAATATAATCTAATTCACCTGCTTTCATTCCTCTGATCTTTCACATTTCAAAAGAAAACAACAGATGAAAAATTCAATAGTGCATTTACTTTATAAAAAAGTGAAGAAAAGGTCATTGATTGGCCTTTTTCATTATTAATATCTGCCCAGGCTTATATTTTAAATACAAAGAATCTTTGCAACAGCAACAGCCCATCGATGTTCAAGGGCTTTAAGTAGTTTTACACGTGGCCACAAAGACATCTGTTGAGTTGAAACAAATCCTCGTCCTTTCAAATTAATCACACTTGTTACAGCTTTTTGCAAAGGGAAAAAAAAAGAGAAATAAAAAAGAAAAGAAAAAAAAACCTAAAAAACTATCATAACAAAGGGCAGCTTTTACAGAAGTCTGCACAGTAAAGAATTGAACTGAAGCAATTGAGGTGGCCAAGGTAATACTGAATCCTACAGAAAGAGCAATTCAGGGACCAGGATCATATTCATGTTCAATCTGGAGAAAAGAAGGCTCAGGGGGACTTCAGAGGAGCTTCTCAATACCTGAATTGGGCTACAGAATGGTGGGGTTGGGACTTTTTAATAGGGTCCAGGATGGCAGGACTAGGAGGAATGGATGGAAATTGGAAGAGGGGAGATTTAGGCTGGAGAGAAGAAAGAAATTCTTTGCTGTGAGGGTGGTAAGACACTGGAAGAGGTTGCCCAGAGAGGTTGTGGATACCCCCTCAATCCTTGGAGGTGTTTAAGGCCAGGCTGGATGAGGCACGGAGCAACCTGGTGTTCCTACCCATGGCAGAAGAGTTGGAACTAGATTATCTTGAAGGTCCCTTCCAACCCAAAGCCTTGGAAAAGCTTCACCATCAATTATTTCAGTAGACATTTATTGAACTAATTTTTTTCCACTCAATCCAGAAATTATCTTCATCCTCACAACAGAATTTGGATCAAACCATGCTTAAAATAAAGAAGAGCAGAAAGAAAACCTAAACCTCATTGATTTTTAAGCCTAAATGTTTGCATCACCTTTCCCCTCCCTCAGGAAGACTGGATTTAAACCTTTTCCCCACCAGGATCCTGCAATGATCCTATTTTCCCTTCTCAGTGTTTCCTTCCTGCCTTGTAGTATTGAATTTGGCATCGTAGCTGTGGGAAACAGTACACACAACAGGGAGTTTGCTTAGATGTTAGAACATACCGTGGCCTTTCTAGTCAGAAAATGTTAGAAAACTGTTTAAAAATCCACAAGTGTGATGGGAAAACCCTCTCCCCCCTCCAGGGATGGTTGCCTGGTACCATAAAATGTGTCATGCAGCTCAGATGGTTGTGATAAAGTCAAATTATAGAAGCAAGAAGAACATGATGTGGGGAAGGAGAAGGCAAGTCACACAAGCACAGGGCAAAGTTGGGGGAAAAAACAGGGTAATTAAAGAGAGGAGAGCAGGATGGATCCTGTGTGAATAATTCAGTATCAAGATTTAATTTCTAAATTATCTATTTTTGAAGGCACCAAGCAAGAAGAACACAATGTGGGAAAGAAGGCAAACACCCTTCTTATTAATAGTCACACAAGTACGGGGCAGAGCTGGGGAGAAAAAAAGGGAAATATAGAGAGGAGAGCAGGATGGATTCTATGTGAATAATTCAGTATCAAGATTTAATTTCTAAATTATCTATTTACTTGAAAGCACCAAGAAAGAGCATGATGTGGGAAAGGAGAAGGCAAACACCCTTCTTATTAATAGTCACACAAGCACAGGGCAAAGTTAGGGAGAAAACCAGGGAAATAAAGAGAGGAGAGCAGGATGGATCCTGTGTGAATAATTCAGTATCAAGATTTAATTTCTAAATTATCTATTTACTTGAAAGCACCAAGAAAGAGCATGATGTGGGAAAGGAGAAGGCAAACACCCTTCTTATTAATAGTCACACAAGTACGGGGCAGAGCTGGGGAGAAAAAAAGGGAAATATAGAGAGGAGAGCAGGATGGATTCTATGTGAATAATTCAGTATCAAGATTTAATTTCTAAATTATCTATTTACTTGAAAGCACCAAGAAAGAGCATGATGTGGGAAAGGAGAAGGCAAACACCCTTCTTATTAATAGTCACACAAGTACGGGGCAGAGCTGGGGAGAAAAAAAGGGAAATATAGAGAGGAGAGCAGGATGGATTCTATGTGAATAATTCAGTATCAAGATTTAATTTCTAAATTATCTATTTACTTGAAAGCACCAAGGAAGAACATGATGTGGGGAAGAAGAAGGAAAACACCCTTCTTATTAATAGTCACAGAAGCACAGGGCAGAGCTGGGGAGAAAAACAGGGAAATGAAAGAGAGGATGGATCCTATGTGAATATTTCAGTATCAAGATTTAATTTCTAAATTATCTATTTACTTGAAAGGCACCAAAAAGATCTGGTTTTCACTTTAAAGAGATGGCCCTGGAAGTTTGCACCAACGTGATTCATCACAGCCTACATCACACCAAAATAATTCCTCGTATAATTCTGCCAAGCACAATCATAAATCTGACAAAGTGCAGAACTCGTGCATGCAGATCTTCCAAAATAAAGCAGAATAAAAAGAAACTTTGGATTCTGAGGAGCTGGTTCAATAAAACATCTCCTCCTTATGCAGCAACCAGTTGAATACCTGCAGTGGGGTTTTCTAGGTATTTATTTTTGCATGGGATCATATCCATCTCCACAATAATCTCATTAATCAATATGCAAAAAGGATGAGGCCACTTTAATGCAAAAAAACCTTCTGAATATTAGGACCTTGAATATAATGTCATTTTACTCTGCAAACAGTGTGTTGGCTAATGGCAGTTCTGTTACATTAGATCAGTCCATAATCTAAGTGAAAAATAAATTTCAAATTACACACACTGGGTACCACATTTGCTGAGGTTAGAAATTAAGGTTCACATCACCCAGAATTACAATCAGGGAAAAAAATTTGCCTTTTTTTGTGAGCATAAAATATATTCCAAGCAATTTTGTTGAAGTTATTAGTTGCTGGAAAGATGATACCGGGCATATCCCAACACACACAATAAGCCCTTTCACAGAAGGTAGATAATTTTGTGGAAATTAATACTATTTCCTCTTTAAATCAAAATAACATAAAATATACATGTTGGATAAACAGCCCAAATTTTGCCCTTTGAGGAAATTGGGTTGGATCTGCATGTCCTGTCAGGTAATTTGCTCAGCCAGATAAAATCTCCTGTAGATATGATTTTTTTTTTCCTCTTGCTCCTTGCCTTTTCAGTAAATCAATCCTTGTAACAGTACATAAAACCTAATCATTATCTATCTAGATGAGTCCCTACTTATCAGGTCATTTGATGACATGCTGCCTAAATGAAATCTCATTTGTGAAGTCTTCTCTACAAGTGCCAAGATTCATGGCCAACGTGCCTGAGTGTGCAGCATTCATAATTAGCAGGACTCCCTGCACCAAAACTATTCCCAGCTAAATGGAAGACCAGGGAAATGTACCTTGTGCAATTGATGCACACATCATGAACAGAATCATTATGGTTCCTCCTATTACCTGCTCAATGGCAATAAACTTAAGAAAAGGCTCATCTGTAACATCAGACTTTTGCAAGACACAAGAACAGTGGTGGAAGAAAGTCATCACCTCTCAATGATAGGGTTTGGGGCAATGGGTGCAAACTGGAACACAGGAGGTTCCTCAGAAATATAAGAAAAATCTTCTTATAGTGACAGGACACTGGAACAGGCTGCCCAGGGAGGGTGTGGGCTGTTCTCCTTCTCAGGAGACATTCAAACCCCACCTGAATGTGTTCNCAGCAAATCAATTCTGACCCATCAAACTGGAAGACAGGAGGTTCCACAGAAATAGAAGAAAAAACTTCTTCATAGAGAAGGTGACAGGCTGCCCAAAGAGGGTGTGGAATCTCCTTCTCTGGAGACATTCAAACCCCACCTGGATGTGGTCCTGTGTGACCTGGTCTAGATGTTCCTTCTTGGGATTGCACTAGATGATCTTTCGAGGTCCCTTCCAATCCCTGATATTCTGTGACCTTCCTCAAGGACAATAAAATCAAATCCCAAAGAGGGAAAACCCCCCTACTAGGAATTTATTGAAGCCTTTCTTCCCTTTTTTTCTGACCATGCACAGGTTGCCATGATCTTGGTGAGATTCATCACTCAAAAAATTCACCTGTTACAGCAGCAAATCAATTCTGACCCATCAATAATTTCCAAATTAGAAGTGTTCAGTTGAGGTCTGTTCTATTTTTTTTAACACCTCCCACTCACAGGAGACAGGACTCATTTCACCTACCTTCAGCCATCTGAAAAAAGCAAAGAATATGGTGCCAAGAAGTGGTTGGATGCCTTCAATAGGTTTCTGAAGACCAATAGTAAAAATATTAAGGAATCTCCCCCTTCAGAGATTCCTCTGTCTCCAAAACTCACAGAGCCAACATAGGTGGCCAGCTTTGCCCTGAGTTTGGACAGCTAAAGCCAAGCAAGATGAATTCCAGCAATTTCCCCTCTCTAACAATTCTCTATGAAGAATAAATATAAGGAAAAATACTGTAAAATTTATTCCTTAGTCAAAGTCCTGAAATGGAACAACACAGGGGGAAAGGGGCTCAACCCCAGAGCTCAAACTGCCTCCAGACATGGTATCAAAGCTAAGACCACACTCCACTCTTCTTTTTAAATCTTTCTTTTACAGAAAACAACCATTATTAATAAAGATTTCTCTTTAAAGATGGTAACACACACATGTAGGTCTTTGGATACAATCAAATCAGAATCCCTTAATTTCTCTCAAACTGAATTTGCTGTGAGCACAATTCCTGACACAACCCCACCAACACAAACCCTATTTTGATGTTTTTTTTCAGCAGCACTTTGGGTACAACTCCTTTTTACCAAGGAAAAGGCATTAACAGAACTCTGAGCTGAAGTTGGTCTATTCAGCAGCCAGTGCTGATCCTTTCCTTGTCCACTTGTGCAGAACTAATCTACAATACAACCTTTCATTTATAAAAAAAAAAATCCCAGATATTCTTTGTCCTGGGGATAAAATATCACTTGGAGAAAACCTAACCTGCTATTAAGAAACTCTTCACCTCCCCAGATATTGCCATGCATGTCTTGTCTTAACTTTGCCACCAAGATGAAGCTCCTCTGATAAATATTCCTGAGGGGAATCTTCCCAACCCTTATTTTAATGCCTTTTTAAGCATTGCCTTTAGAGATGCAGAGATGATGGTATTTACTCAGCCATTTCACCTTCCCCCTCCTCCCTTTTACTTGTGCAAATGGCTCTGATAAAGGCTGGTAATTTTAAGATTTAATTTTTGAGCCACTCCTCCCCTAAAAGAAACGTTAATGTCATCATCTACCCCCAGGGAGAAGGGTTTTTGCCACAATATTATCTCTTTTCTGAGAAAGAAAAGCTGGCTCACACACTGATAGCAAATTCTCCTTAGTGTTTTTATTATGCACAATGGAGAAAAAAAAAAATATTAAATGGATCAATAGGAAAATGAAGCTGTTGTGAGTTGATCACCACGGAGAGAGAGAAATGCTGGGGAAATAAGAATTATTAGGGAAAAAAAAAAAAGAAAATTAAATTTACACATTTGAGATAATAAGTCCTGTCGCTTATCCTCAGTGGTTTCTCTAATCTAGCTTTGCTTAATTGCATTTTTTGTAAAGACATATTGTTTCACTCCTTTCCCCCATGGATCTTTTTTTTTTTTAATTCTTTGTTGGGGGAGTGCACGGTGTAATTACTGGCTCCCAGCATTATCTCCACTTCTATTCTAAAATGTCATGATTCTGAAAAGAAAAATTTCCTGCACTGTAGAATGTCAATCATCTGTCTTTATGAGATGGAACAGCATTCATTTTATTCAGAAAGGTGGTTTTTTTAAGGGATTTTTTTTTTCCTCTGTGGTCATTCCTTCAAAGCTTTATTTCAACCCACTCAAGATCATCATCCAAATCCTGCTCTTCCAATTTACAGGGGTTTTGTGTGTGTCAACCCCAGATTTTAAGCCTGGTCCTCCAAAAGTCATGCTTGTGAAGAAGCAGGAGAGTAACTTTTCATGTTTTCTAGATTTCAAAGCTCTGCTTTCACTTTATCTCTGTGATTAAAATCAAAGCTGTGCAGCATCGGGATTTCCCTCTGGGAAATTTGACATTTCCTTCCATCTTTATTTCACTTCCCAAAGAAATTACAAAGAGAAAGCAGCATCACCCCACTAATAACTCTTCAAACTTTAAGCTCCCAAAAGTGCAAAGAATTATTATTATGATCACAGGGCACTGTGACCACATGTAGCATCATCCATTACACGACACTGGGGAAAGGAGGTGACAGAGAAATGAAGGAATGGCTTTTATTTAGCCAAGGGGCAGCACTAACATCCACGGGGAGGGCTTGGCTTCCCTCCTAAATTCTCTATCATTTGGCAAATATTTCTGGAAATGCTTTTTGGATTTAGAAAACCTGATCCTGTGATGTATACTCCACTCAAAACTCCCACTCAAGCCATGATATTTTGTCACAAAAACCCATCAGTCACTGGGAGATCCACAGTCCCACACCGACTAAAACAAGCCCCAAAATGTCACTGAAAACACACGAATCTCCAAAACCAAAACAAGGGGGGGAAAAAAAAAGATAATAGACTTTAACATTCCATATAGTAGCAGAAATATTTTGGTCTCAACTCCATGGCCTTTTGAAATGGATTAAAATCATCACAAATTAATGAAGCTGATGGGATAGGCTTGGATTCATTAGAATAATAGGGATTTTTTTTTTTAA
>VZTY01029282.1:0-11250 GCA_013400935.1 Turnix velox
CGCGCGCGGAGGGGAGGGGGGGGCGCGGCCACGCGCAAGCCCCGCCCCTGCCCGTTGTGAGGGGGAACCGCCCCGGCCGCCGCCGCCGCCGCCACCGCTCCGGGCCTCTGCTCCCCTCACAGGCTGCCCCGACCGCCGGGCCTGGCCTCCACCAGCAGGCGCAGGTGGGTTGGCTGAGGCGGTGGGAGCCCCCTCTAGGTTGCCCTCCCTAGGGGCATCGGCTGCCATGGGGAGGCTCTCTCGCCTTTTGGAGACGCGTAGAAAGGGGTGGCGGCTTGCTGTCCCTCCTTTAAAATCCGCCTGTGACAGCGGTGGTGGGTAGTGTCGCTGCTGCCCGAGGTAGGAGAGAGGCTGGATGTGTGCCTGAGGGTGCCGGCGTTTGGGGTTTCCATCCCTTCCTTGGTGTTTTTTGGGGCACGTAATGCTGCTGCGGCCTTGTACCCCTCCCTCAGCCGTGAGCCGGATGTGCCAGGGTGCAATGTGCAGCTTTTCTTCTCGTCTTGGGGAAAAAATAACACATAGAATTATAGAATAGTTAGGGTTGGAAGGGACTTTCGAGATCATAAAGTTACAAACTCCCTTGCCATAGGCAGGGACACCTCCCACTACATCAGGCTGCTCAGTGCCTTATCCAGCCTGGCCTTAAACACCTCCAGGGATTGAGGGGGCATCCACAACCTCTCTGGGAAACCTCTTCCAGTGTTTCACTACCCTCACCGTCTGTCTGTATTAGCAAGCCTCTTTGAAAATCCTCTGTTCCTTCCCTGAGAACTTTAACTTTTTAAATTTATGTAATAATTTCCTTTTGTGTCATGTATGAGACTAACTGGGTTTAGAGAATGACGTTTGAGTTACTGCAAACTAAGTCTCTCATTCCAGATGGCCTTTGGGAAATACCCTTGTTTGTTCACTGGAATTAGTTTTGAGAAACTCCCCTTAAACTCTATAGTGAAAGTGAAACTGCGTCAGGGAGGCTTGCTGTGTTGTCTAATGGAATAGGCTGTCGTAGATGCTTTTGTTAAGGATTCTGTTGTGATGAGATAGGCATTTATGATAAATAGTGTTATGTATGAAATGATAATCTTCAATGTTTGTGAAAGCAAAATTTCTTTTGTTTATAAAGGATTAGAAAGACTAATTGGAGACACCAGGGATGTTTTGTTTTTAATAGCTTAATCAAAAATAAGAAAGTTACAAAACTTTAAAATAGTATTGATAGCAAGTTAATAAGTAAAATAAGTTTAAGTAAAATAAGAGCTACAAAATGGTTTTTCCATAATTTCCCCTCCTTTAGATTATGCTGGTTATAGGTTGTTCACAAGAACTGCCTGGTGTGTGCTAGGAAAGGGGCAAAGGTGCATTAATAACTCCATCACAATCTCTTGAAAACTGAGAGTGTTTGTTGCCTAAAAATGCCTAAAATAGTAACACCAACAGTGTCATCTCAGCAAGAAGAAGAATGATGCATGGTTGTCTCTCCTAGTTTGGTCACTATTCAAATTGTAGCAGTCAGTTGGGATTATTTAATCATCCACTTGCTCCCTCTGACTTTGTTTTAGAAGATCTAGACTGTTGTCTTGGTAGTTTTCAAAGTTTCTCTGCAGCACACTGAAGCTGAGGTCGAGGAAGACCTAACCAGTAAACTTACCACACTTTGAATCCTTTCCTATGTTTTTTTGCTCTCAGGTAGTCTTTGAAAATGGAAAAAATGGATGAAAGTGTTTGATTCTTCTTTTCTTCTGAGAGCAATGTAGTAATGAGCAAAGGATATGCAAAATACACTGAAACAAAAGTGAAACTGATCAGTCAATACTCAGTGCTTTTCTATATAAAGAACATGATCTCTTTTATGATTTCCAGTTGTCCAGAAGCCTCCCCTGTTTTAATGTGCACATAGTGCTGGGGTTTTTTTCTTCTTTTTAAATCACTGCATGTCTTTTTTTTTTTTTTTGCCCTCTCGTTGCCTTCTTTATTTCCTGTTTAATTTTGTTTAATGTTGATACAGTGTTTGTTACTTTCTCTGAGCTGAATAACTATTGGTGATGAATTCAGCCTAAGCTCTTACTCACTGTCATCCTCTCACCAGTGATGGATGCTTTTGCTTGTGCCTGATGCAAATTCACAGTACACTTTTTCTCTGATCTTAGCCTCTGCACTTGTGTTGTGTGTGGTCTATGTGTGTTTTCTAGTTTTGCAGTGGTAGTGGGAAGGATGAACTATGACATGTGACACTCTAGGATGTCATTGTTGTGATACCAGAATTTTACAATAGCATTTTGTTTGCTTGCCAAATAGTTGTGATGGTGGGAGGAGGAAAGGGATGAGATGGATACAAGAACCTCCTTCAGGATTACAGGCTTGAAGAAGCGTTGTTAGAAAGCTGCCTTCCAGAAAAGGACCTGTGAGTGGTGGTTAACTACAGGCTGAATAAGAAGCCCAGATGGCAAATAAGGCAAACAGCATCCTGGCCTGTATCAGGAGCAGTGTGGGAGGCAGGGCTAGGAATGTGATCATCCCCCTGTACTCAGCACTTGTGAGGCCCCATCTCAAATACTGTGTCCAGTTTGAGGCCCCTCACCACAAGAAAGACACTGAAGTGCTGGAGCAGGTTCAGAGAATGGCAAAAAAGCTGGTGAGGGGTCTGGAGAACAAGTCATGAGAGGTGTGGCTGAGGGATCTGGGGGTGTCCAGCCTGGAGAAGAGGAGGCTGAGGGGAGACGTTGCCCTCTACAGCTGCCTGAAAGGAAGTGTAGAGAAATGCGGGTGAGTGATAGGATGGGAGGAAAGAGCCTCGGGATGCATTGAAACAGGCTGCTCTGAGAAGTGGTTGAAGCACCATCCCTGGAAGTATTTAGAAGACCTGTAGATGTGGTGCTGAAGGATGTGACTTAGTGGTAACTTGTCAGTGTTAGGTTAACAGTTGGACTTGATCTTAAAGGTCTTTTCCAACCTAAATGACTCTCTGTTGTATGCTTTTAGCTTTTAGAGCTCTAGCTGATCTCACTTTGGAGGGCTGTGAACCTTATACTCTTACCTTATGCTCTTTTCATGGTGTAGCTTGTGATTCTGGCATGTTTTTTTTCTTGACACCTCTTTTGTGTCTTCCCGAATGGGGTAATAATTCATGTTCAACCATCCCTTGGTGTAGAAAGGCTGTTAAAGTAGTGAAGTGGAAGGAGCGGAAAGGCAGAGGGAAGTACAGCAAGGATACATTCTGAGGTGGGAAAGGGAAGGTTTGGATTGAGCAGGGCAGAATCATGGATTTTGATAAATTGTTACCTTCTGTAATTCAAGCTCACATGAGGATTTAGAAAGAGATTTAATTTCTATTGAAATGGGGAAGATACAGTGCAGGGGGCTTCTGAGCTGTCCCTGCCGTAATCCTTCCCCTTTTTTAAAAACAATTAGATTCTGGTTCTCCTCCTCACTGAAATGCATAGAATGCATTTTATACTTTACTCATTCTGAGATTTCTTGAAAAAGTATGATACCATACTACAGGAAAGCTGTATTGAAGAACTGCTTATTTTTCTTTCCAATTTTGCTTTTGTTTAAAAGGAATGGCGCAAAAGAAGTATTTAATATCAAAACTGACAAACTGCTTAAGAGAGGACAAAATTCAGCTGTGGAAACCACCATACACAAATGAAAAAAAAGAAGCTGGTAAAGAGATGAAGGTAAATATTGTCTCTAAGTAGATGCCACATCTCTTCCATGTCATACTGCTGGTGCATTTCCCTGGTCTTTCTTGCTGTTTTCTTAGGAGCTTGTACAGAAATACTCATCCAAGCTGAATATCAATGAGAATGATACTGAGAATATGCTTGAAGAAATCCGGTGTAAAGCAATTGAGCGTGGAACAGGAAATGAAAATTTTAAAGTGACTGGGATTGCAAGACTTGATATATATCTGCCTCGTAGAAAAGTAAGTGACTTTGCAATTGTAGGCGAGTTGGGATAAGTAGCTTTACTTTGATGGCCTTTTGAGTTGGAGATGCAAATATTTTCACTTAGTCAACTTTTTCTGATGTTTCCTGTGAGATCTGTGTTAGGTAAAGAGTGGGGGGGATTATTAAGTACGTTTCAGCTTCCCAGGAAAGTGGGAGTATCACAGCTAAGGAATATAATACTAGCAGATCAGTTGTTGTATTTCCTTTAGAATAAATGTGAAATTATCTTTCAATTAAGAAAAGTCAATTAGATTTAACTGTCAATCTAGTTCAGTTCAATTCCATCTGATGCACCTGTTCACATTAGTGATAAAATACAGGTGTATTTTTTTTGCTGTAGAATACCTGAAGCTGAATTAGTGCATGAATATCACTATATTACCACAGCTTTTGTTTAAATGACAGCTTTGATTTAAAAATAAAATTCCCTTCAAACACAGTAAGCAACTTGAACTCAGTGTCACCTTAGACTGTGTATAGCTGACACAGAAATCGGCTTTTTAACATAGCATGTGACAATATTGTATCAGCAATGACATTGTCCAGACCAGGCAGATGGTGTTTGAACTTGCAAATGAGAAGCAAGAGTTTCTGTTGTGGTGGTACTCATCTGTTCTAAGTCAATCACTTGAAAGTTTCACAAAGATAGAGCTAAGAATTGCCCTTTTAAAGCCACTTTTCATACATAAAATGTGACAGAATAATTATATTAATCCAATTAAATGAGTGTCAAGACTAGGCACCATACCAGGTTCTATAATTCTGTCTGCCCTGCTCAGCTAAACTCAGGAAGGGACAGACTGGCCAGGACTGTTAGGCTGGGAGCATTTCCCCCTTAAAAGCAGTCTATAGCAAGCACAATGACTGTCTCCAGGCATTTTCTAGTTTTGATGATGTGCAGGAGAAGCATCTTATGCAATGCTCCGTCTCCATCCACTCTGATAACTGTGGAAGAGAACTTTATTTAGGGACAGTTGAGGTTTGCAGTCTTACCAGTACCTAAAGTGAGTGTTTGCTCTGCAAAAGGGCTTTTTCTGGGACTTTTTCTGCAGGAGATATTATATGATTACCTATGCTTCAGAAGGATTTTTAATTTTGGTTTGTTGTCTTTTTTTTTTACTGAATACTTGTGAAAACACAACACCCAATTATAGTTGTTTTTATTCTTGTAATGAAAAGTAATTACCAGGGAATGTGATGGGCTAAAGGGTAGAGGGTGTTAAGTGATTGCTGTGCACTTAAATAGTTTCATAATTTCTCTTTACAATGCTACTGGGCATAGGGGAATTAATTAATTTTAAATTCCAGTTTATCTAATCTGAGACCAGAGTCACTAATAGGAATTAATCATAACTTAGCCAGTCACAGGTGAGTGGCATAATTACAAAGCAGAGTTAAGATTGAAAGTGCATAATTAAATTAGTCACTTGAAATTGTTTGGTTCTGAGTTTAGAATTATAGAATTCTGAATCTTCTGCAGTTAAATGCTTATATTCAGCACTGTCTAACAAATACAGGACTCCCCACACAGAAATTACTAATGTATATGCTCAACTGTAACCCTGTTAACATTATTATTAAAAAATAAATTGTGGCTGTTGTAAAACAATTAATTAAGAAAATGTCCAAAGTATATTGACGATGAGCTTTTTTTCCTTCCCTCCTCCTTGCCCCCATCCAATATAATTACTACAGAGCAGAAAAGCCCTACTGGAAACTAACCTTCTCATCACAGGCAAGGAGCTCAGATCACAGTAAGTGTAATCACCCTTGTTTCTTCTCTAATGAGGTTGCTTAATGTCATGAAGTGCTGAAGAAGGACAAACAGAGCATTGTTTGTTCAATTACAATTTCTCATAGGCTGTGTATTTGTTCAGTATGTCTGAGGAGGATGTCCAGTGCCCCTGTAGAGCAGTTCTTCATGTAGGAAGCTGTGATTCAACAGATGAAAAAACAGGGAAGTTGCAGCTGTGGGTGAATGTAGCTCTGTAAATCCCCAGCAAGTTCCTGAGAAGGTACTAGGGAGTGAACAATATTCACTGGGCACTATTTCTGAACACTGAATGTTAGTTTCTCTTCCTTCTGTGCTTTTAAGTCTAATAAAATCAGATTCCTGGCTGTTTTGCTTTTTCATTTCTGTAGCCCAGATTTCTCTGTATATAAAGCTTTCTGATGGCATTATTTTACTTCTAGCATCCTTTTTACAGCCAAAGTTTTAAGCCAGTTACAAGCATACTTATTTCTGAGTTTTATTGCTATTCTAACAGAAATATTTCATAGCTTTACAAAGTCATATTCATGGATGAAATAATTTATTTCACAGGATAGCACGGGAGCATTCGTTACAAGAAAATGCCATCAAAATAATCATAAATAAGAAGCAGCTCGACCTGGGTATGTACCTCCAGCTGTGTGATAATATTCTAGTTACTGCTTCTCAGAGAAATTTCTTGCAACTCAATTTCAGAAATTGCAGAGGAATTACAGTTATGTTTGTGAGATTCTCCTCTAGAATAAACTTCTCATCTAGAAGGTAGAATTAGAGCAATTTTAGGAGTCCTGTAGTAAGTGTTGCAAGCCCCTTTTTTTTTCTCAAGTGTTGAAACAGTGAAAATGCACATTTAAGAGAAGCCCTAAATTTCCTCAAACCCCATATTGCATAGTAGTATATTCTAAACCCTTTTGTGAAGCTTTACACATGTTCAACTTGTCAGACATGTAGGATGTGAAGACAAGAGAGTTCAGTTTATTTGATGGCCTGAACATTCATCTGACATTTATTTCTCTTAGAATAAGGCAGAATTGGAGCCAGGGAACTGGTAATAGGAGCTCTCATTCAGTTCTCAGTTCCTCTGTCCTACTGCTGTTGTGATGTATTATCCTGGGCTTGCTATTTCAGTTTTTTTCTGAAAATCAATAGACTGAAGTAGAAACTCGTATTTTTTTTAATTACTTGGGAAAAAAAAAGTCAAAGACATAATACACTGGTCATTTAAAAAAATACTTTTAAGGTGGAAGATGGATGCTAATTTATGAGTTTCTTCTGAATATGTCTGTTATTGCCTTTGATTGAGGAGTTTTGGTTGAGTTCTGGAGTCTAGTAATTGCTGTAGTTGTTCAGTATGGTGTAAGACAAGGGGCTGTTCAGTTGGTTTGTCTGTGGGTGTTGTTCTCCCCAAAATGGCAGCACAATATTAAATGGTCTGCCTTCACAAATAGGGTTCTTGGATTGAGTTCATCATGCTCTGTCTTGCAGGCAAAACCCTTGGAGACCAAGGTGTAACACACAATTCAAAAGTGATGGTCCTTCAGCTGGAACAGAGCGATGAGGAAACCAAGAAAAAAGTTCAGGAAGAAGAACTTCAGTGCAAGAAAGAAAAAGAAATAAATGAAAAGATGCGAAGAACTAAAAAGGGTTTGGAAATTCTAGCAGAGAGAGGTAAAGGGAGTTGTTTGGTTTTTTGGTTTTTCTTTTTTGTGGGGCAAGGCATGATACATGTTTGGTAATTCTTGTCCATCCAAAACATCTTCAGTGTTGACTTTCAGCAGAGAAGAGTGCCTGTACCATGGCTGGATTTTAGTTTATACTTTTCTAGGCTTGTACCCACTTGAAAACCAGAATTTTAATGACTAAAACTTTCTCTTCAACTGTTCTTAAACAACCAGAATGCTAGAAAACAATGAGAATGATATAATATGTTATAGTATCAATTATTATTTAATTTTCACTCTACAGTTAAGGGACTGACATAAGCACAGTGGAATAATTTGTTACAAGTCATTGTATACTTTTCTGGAGTTTTCTCTTCTGCCATGGTAGTGTGAAACATGGTTTCAATGTGCACAACAGCTCTCTTGTCATTCCCATCTGTAACGTGGCTGCTCTGTGTTTGATGTTGATTGCTGGCAACTGTGGATTAAGTTAAAGGGACATGGTCAATGTTAAAGTAATAATTTTTCAGAATGAGGTTGTTTGTGAATTGTATTGTAAGTTGGGAAGTCAAAAACACTTCTCCATTCTATTGTTTCAAAAATCCACCCGCAAGAAATTGAAGCTATATGTCTAATGAATTTGCCAAATGCAGAAATACCTGAACAAAGATTCTTTTAACAATCAGTGACAGCTTGTTTCTCAGTATAATATCAGATTTTGAACAAACAGAAGTGATTCCTTTTATGGATTTTAGGGCTAATTTAGCCATCAGCTCTCAAATCCTCTGTAGGGCCTCTTTAAGGTACTAGCTACTGTTAGTTACACAGTGCTGGAGTATAGAATGAGGTTCTTAATGGACTCAAAGGCTGGAGTTTCTGTGTGAAGCATAGAAAGGATTAACATCCCTTTTGTTTTATCTGTGAAAAATTACAGGGCAGAAGCTTTTATTCTGAGCAGACTCCTTCTTAACTGTCTTTTGTTTACAAGAGAAGCATCTTTTCATCTCAAATCAGATGGAAGTGAAAACAAAATTGGTAGTTTGGTTATAAGCACTAAATACATGGGAAAAGGAAAATACTGAACTGTGGTGGGGGTTTTTTTGTTTTCTCTGCTGTGTTCAGTTGTGGGGGTTTTATTATAGTCTGTGCTTTACTTGATAATGCATTTCAAATGTTATGTCATATAAAATATAGATGTGTTTTCTTCTGCAAAAAATTCTTTACAGTTCATGTGATTTCTAATGTTGAGTCTAAATTTCTGGATGAACAGGGTCTTGTTCTTTAGTGACCTTTCTTGAAGGTCTTCTTGCCTGTTTGATCAGGGCAATTGCTGGTAGGTATGCCCAAAAAAACATTGTGGTATATTTATTCTTGTTGTTTGTTTGCTTTTTTGTTTAACCCTCTACTTACTGACATAATCTTATAACAGCGGAATTAACAGTTGAACAAGGTACTTGGTTTCAATTGTTTTTTCTTCTCTTTCAGAGGAGTACTTGGATCCAGATTCTGCTCCATATCTAGACATTGCTAATCAGACTGGAAGGTCAATTGAGATTCCTCCTCAAGCCAAAAAGGTAGGTAAAAGTATCTTAAAAGGCTACAAAGGCAGATTTTCAGAGATGAATTTGTAAAGCATTTAAAATGTGAGATCAAAACACATTTTTGGGGGGAGTGTAACCCCTGCTCAATAGAAATTACTTTAAAGTAAAATTGAACAACTGCAAATACTTCAGCCATAGGGACGCAGACCTCTGGTTGCTAATCTCATTGCAGGCTTAATTTTGCACACTCTGTGTGTTCTGTATCTTTTCTGCTTCAAGATAAGCTTTAACTTTGTAATATCCTAGCTTCTATTTTAAATTTTGGATGCTCTTAGAACAAAGTGGAAATAAATCAGGGCTTAGTTTTAGTTGGAAACTCAGTATGTCTCTCAAAATCAGGCTCCTTTAAAATCCTGTTGAGATTGTTTGCACTGTAACCCCTTTAAAACTTATTTGTTCACCATTCAAGTAAGTTCCACATTCTTAATTGAACATATCTTTGGGTGCATGGGTTGAATTACAGTAAGAGTGATACAGTAAGAGATGCTGTCTTCCAAGTTTGAAGATAAATAAAAAGCTTTATAAATACTTGGAATTAGCACCTAGTAACAAAAAAATCCCTCTTGAAAAAATGAGCTCCAGCATGTGGTAACTGCTGCCCTGGCACAACTAACAACATTCTCTGTTTTCTGCATCTGGAGTTTCTGGATGATGGGAATAACAACTGTCCACTTTCCTGATGTTCTGATGAAGTGCTGAGAATAGTAATTTTCCTGGAGAGTTAAAGTATCAAAAGTTTCAAAGTGCACAAAATTTCATCAGTGTTGAATGTGGGTGAAAGGAAATACTGCAAGTTGTTTCTGTCTAGAAATATTATTTCCATTTGTCACACTGCAGGAACAAGAGTGTTTTCTGGCCACATTCAAAATGTAGTTTTCATTTTTGAGGTTTGCAGAGGATGGATTGTTAGGCTTTATGAGATAATTGTAATAGCAAAGCAAAGCAGGTTAGGAAGTGTAGTGCTTAGAAATTGAAAATCTACCTAGGGTTGAAATCTTAAACTCAGTGCCACTTGGTGCATGTGTCAGTAGCATTCATTGCTTTTGATTAGACAATATTTTAGCATGATGAGATGAAAGATCTGAAGTGATGTGAAATAGTACTACTTGTATTTTTCTAGGAAGTACAAGGGCTCTTGGTGAATTATCTAAGGGTTTTCTTTTAAATGAGTTGTGAAGGTGCAAATAAAGTCTCAAATCTCTTTTTCTAGGCACTTGTGCTGGCAATGGGTTATCATGAGAAGGGCAGGGCATTAATGAAGAAAAAAGAATATGAAATAGCACTGCCATATTTGTTGGATGCTGATAAACACTTCTGGTAAGAAGCTCTTGGAGTCCTTATGCCTCTCTTCTCTCCACAGCAACTGTGTTAGCTCTACCTGTGCATATAAATCAGGGCCTGTTTTCCCAAGGATTACTTCACAACCTCTGTGCAGATGGGAAACAGCAGAGAAATGCTCTAACTTGCAGGGACAGGTGGTTTCATGTAAAACAGCTGAAACAGATACTGCCACCGGGCAATTTAATCTGTCACATCAACATAACAGAAACTGTCAATACTACTGTGCTGGACTATAAATTGCATTAGCTTGAGAGACAGTTGTGGATACTTGTTTGCAATTTCTCCTGTAAAGTACTAATTTATTGTAAAAGGTGGAGCAGATGGCTGAGGTTAGTAACCATACCAGCATTCCTGCAGGTAAACTCGTTTCCTGTCAGCAGTCAGAGCCCTAAAGTGCTTTTTGGAGATGCTGAGGAGTAACACTGTCCCCATCTGTTTCTCATCTCTGTATGTGAAGAGACTGGAACAGACCTTGGCATGATCATGTGGTCTCTGTTCTCTCAAAGACTACATGAGATTTAATTTAATTCTGCTTTTAAAGAGATGCTGTCTTAAATAGAATAATAGAATAGTTTGGGTTGGAAGGGACCTTAAAGATCATCAAGTTCCAACCCCCCTGCCATAGGCAGAGACACCTCCCACTACATCAGGCTGCTCAGTGCCTTGTCCAGCCTGGCCTTAAACACCTCCAGGGATTAAGAACACTTCCACAGCCTCTCTGGGCAACCTCTTCCAGTGTTTCACTACCCTCACCATAAAGAATTTCTTTCTTATATCTAGCCTGAATCTCCCCCCTTCCAATTTACATCCATTATTTCTAGTCCTCCCATCACATATCTTATTGAAAAGTCCTAACCCTGCCTTTCTGTAGCCCCGATTCCTGTAATTCTTACAAATTTAGTGTTATCATTAGTGTCCAGTATATT
>VZTY01029282.1:15354-25985 GCA_013400935.1 Turnix velox
CAGTAACTCCAGATGGGACCTCATCCGAGCCCAGTAGAGGGGCAAAATCCCCTCTCTTGACCTGCTGCCAATCTGCATTGTCCTTTGCAGAGCTGTTTTAAAAGAGATGGTTTAGCAGTCTGAGGCTGGCAGAGCAGCTGTGCTGCTCAAAGAGGGAAGCGCCAAAGTCCAATGTGTTTGAATTCACTGCTGCTTCTCTTTGTTTGAAGGTTCTTCTAGTTCACCAACAGATGAAGACATGGAGACTGATGCAGTCAATGAAATCCTGGAGGATATTCCTGAACATGAAGAGGATTATCTGGATTTAACGCTGGAGGAAGAGGAACAGATCATTCATGAATACTTATCCTATGTACAAGTACCACAGCATTAAATCCCATTACCTCTCCTTCACTTGTATGTACTTACCTTGACAAATTGAGTTGGGATTATAAATGCACCTTTGGCTTATCTCTTACTAAATGCCTCGGGATTCAGTTCAACTATAGGTGGAACACTTTAATTCCTGCTTATTTATAAAGCTGCTCAAAAGCCTACATTTGTGATACGCTGTAATTTATTGGCATAGCAGAGAAATAGAAGCATTTATTTTCAGAAGAAAATTTAATAGAACTAAACTTATATTTTTTATTGTGAAAGAAGTTGACTCATTTAGAATTCAAGTCAAGAAGCATTTCTATACCGTTTCAGAATAACAGCTTAAAAAAAAAAGTGAGTTTGTAAATCATAAAACCTAGCTGGAGAGGTTAGATGTCACCTTACAAACTCTTCTCCTATTCTTCTGAAAGATTTCTAAGAGACATCTGTGTATCTGTTGTGCATGGGTTTATACTGTGTTCTGCTTGTCCCTTTTGTGCAGGTGTTACACAGGCAATAAAGGTAACTGCTTCTGCTTGCAGCTTCTTGGGGTTTTCTTCTGTGATTTGGCTTTAGAAACCAGTAGGAAGGACAGCTCTCTCTCTCCTCTCAGACCCCAGTGAAAAAAGATACTTCTGAAAGGAAGTTATGAAAATAACTAACCAGTTTTCTCCAGCAGCTCCTCATGAGCTCCTGCAGGTATGTGGCTTAAAACTGAGGGATGTTGTGGGGACTACAACAACTAAAGATTCTCTTTAACTGCCTGTGGCAGGGGGGTTGAAACTGGATGATCTTTCAGGTCCCTTCCAACCCAAACTGTTCTATGATTCTAACTGTTGGACAAAACTTGACTCAGGCACAGTTTCACATTTGTACCCAGCTTCAGCATTCTGCTGAAATATTTGGGGTTTTCTAAGTTTTTTTGTTTATTACACCCTGTTTCCTGCCCTGTCAGCACTCCACTGGCAACAGAAGTTCCCTGCTCCTCGCTTTTGTGTCTTAAAGTATTTCCTTTCTATAGCTCCAGTCTCACAGTAGAGGGAGCTCAAACCCTGTCTCTCCTCCATGCGGAGGGCTAGAGCTGGTGGGTATAGGGGAAGGGGCAGAGATAGAATCATAGAACAGTTTGGGTTGGAAGGGACCTTAAAGATCATCTAGTTCCAACCCCCCTGTCATGGACAGGGACACATGATCTCTGCTCAGCAGCAGCCGCTGGAAAAGGAACCGTCCCTTGGGGGAGATCATTCCTGCTCAACATTTTTCAGTGGGAATTAAGGGTTTGAACTTGTATTAGGGCGATCATCACGGTAGAAGAAGCAGGGCCTGAAAAATGACTGCTCCCTCCCAGTGGCTGGAGTTCACAGGCTCCAGCAATGGGTTCTTCTCCTTCAGCCAAGGACAGCAAAAGGCAGGGTGTGATTGCACTGATAAGGAATTACTTGTATTTCTAATTTTTTTTAATTAAGACAGTTCTAACAACAGTTGGAGGAAAAAAAAAACCAGCCCCAGCATCTATTCCATACTGTTGCTCTAGAGGAGAGCAGAACTAGAATATACAAAAGAACTGAAAGTGGAAAAGAAAATGAAAGTGCTGGATGTTCTTTTAATAACGTAGGCAGGAAAGCACAAATTAATTCCTTCCTTCAGCCAGAGGGGTTCCCAAACCTGCCATTGCCTCATGTTAGCCCAGAGGCAGGCACTGAGTGCAGTGCTGGGCTGTACAGACACCACTGCTCCTCTTTGAAGTGGCTCCCAGAGCAATGTGGCAGTGACTGTTTGTCCTTGGGGAATTTAAAATAAGCACCATAATGTGCAGTTCTTCTTCCAGCAGCCAATCCTCAGTGATGTGACTCCCACTAACTGGAGCTCAGAGGGACCAGCAGGGCTGGAAGCTGTAACTTAATTTTGATGGTGGACTTGAAGATACTGATATGTTTAGCAACAGGCAAAAGTGGTAATGACTCATTAATTCCACTCTTGGTGAGATGCATGTCTATTAAATCCCTTTGTAAACTCCAACTGGAGTTTCTGCTGGGCAGAGAAGCAATAAGATTTTTGTTTCTAACATTCTGTGGGCAAAGTTTGGGACAAAAAACTATCTGCACAGCTCCATCCTGCTTGGCATTGACCTCTGAAGCAAAATACAAACAAAATGAGGTGCAGAGCACAACCATCATCTCAGCAACCAAGAGCCACCAGCCACAGGGCCAGTGCTGAGCTGTGACAATGGGACAGGAGGTTACGGTGGCATTAAGTTTACAGAGTGCAGATACCTCACAAATTATTCTCTTTTTTTAGGCTTTTAACGTCATTTAAATGCTGTTTCCTGACAGGAGGCAGGTTCAGAGCAGCAGGGACACACATCATTGTCCCCTCTGTCCCTTCAGCCTGATCTTTGGTGTGTGGCTGATCACTCCTTTCCCTAAAGAGGGAACCAAAGCATGTCTGACTTTGGTACAAGCTGTGAGGGAAAGGCAAGAAATGCTTCTAAAATGTTTCCAAAATCTTTATTTTCTCCTATATTCCATTCATCTTTAAACCTTGTTCATCCACAGGCAGCCCCATCCTCTCTAAAAGAGAAAAAAGTACCAATAGTGAGTTGGTTGGCTGGAGATGCCATGTGTTTATTAGTCCATTCTAGAAAAAAAAAAAAATTACAGCATTTTAATCTTGCTGTAGCACAGAATAAATAAAAGCCATAAAAATAAAGAAACCACGTGGTTAGATAGTTTCATACTGGCTCTACAAAGAGTTATATCTGCAAATAGAAAAATAAAAGAAAACCTTTTTTTTTTTATTTGTGGCTCAGTGGTTATCGGAGGGGGGGGGATGAACCTGGAAAAAGACTGGGAGGACTTCTCTTGAGTGCAATTTCTTATCCCATGCATCTAACAACCTAGCAAAGGAGGAAAGAGAACAAAGCTAGAGCATCCAGTAAATCCTCTCTCTTTGCTCTCTTCTCCCATGAAAATCAACACAATCTGATGTTCCCACTAGATAAAAGGAAAACCTTTACCCTGATGAGACCAGGTCCTCCAGAGGAGCTCATCAGGAGCTTCCCATGTGGCTGGAGGTGCACAAAGGACACAGATGACTCCTTTGCTTTGTAATGTTGTAAAAGGTGAAAAAAAAAGGAGCTGCTGGGATGTTGATAGGGCAGCTGCTGTGCCTTAGCTAACAGCTGGCCTTGGTGTAAGAGCTCTGATCAGCACAACTGACCCAAAAGGAAGTCCCAGTCATGGAATCACATCGAATGGTTTGGGTTGGAAGGGACCTTAAAGATCATCAAGTTCCAACCCCCCTGCCATAGGCACCTCCCACTACATCAGGCTGCTCAGTGCCTTGTCCAGCCTGGCCTTAAACACCTCCAGGGATTTAGGGGGCATCCACAACCTCACTGGGCAACTTCTTGCAGTGTTTCACCACCCTCACTGTAAAGAATTTTTCTTATGTCTAGCCTGAATCTACCCCCTTCCATACTGCAGGTACCTTTCATTCCTACATTCAGCAGCAAAGAGCAGGTTAACAGGCAGCAGAGTCAGGAGAAAACATTTCCCATCAGCTCCTGGCCTGGCAGGAGTGGGCAGTGCCTCTGTAATAGATGGAGTTGAACATAAGCAGTTGGAAGTAAATTAAATTTCACAGACTCATCACCTGAAGCACCCTGCACTCCTTCCCAACCCCAATACTGCTGGGAATCTTCTGCATTGTTAAGACCTCACTTGCAGGGGGATTGGAACTCGATGATCTTTAAGGTCCCTTCCAACCAAAACTATCCTATGAGTCCATGTGACAGTCAGAGAATTCTGGCTCCTGACAAGGAGGTTCAAGCAAAGCCATTTCCCAAGCTCTTTCCAAGCTCTGGTTTACATGGACGCAGTGGGTGCAGAAAATAAAAAGGTTCAGCTTTGGTCATTGATGGAAAAAAAAGTCTGTTCTGGATGGTCACATGAGCTCAACAGCCTCGTGTTCCCCATTGTCCTGCTGTACCATACAGCCCACTTTGTTGTTGAAGAGGCGAGACAGACTTCCCTTCTGAGAGCTCCTGCCCTGGCCAGCCCTCTCCTTCTTCAAACGCCTCTTGTTTCTCTTGCAGATTCCCCGGATGTCCCAAATCCTCAGTGTGCCGTCATGGGAAGCCGTGTAGAGCAATTCATTGTGGATCTGCAACAAGGGGGGCACAAAAATCAAACCCTACAGCTCAGGAAGTGGGTTATGATTTCTTTCCCCTGCCTTTCTCTAGGACCCCAAGATAAAACATTTAGGGAAAGGACTTTTTAATATGATATCGGATGGGAGGACTAGAAACAATGGATGTAAATTGGAAGGGGGTAGATTTAGGCTTAACATAAAAAATTCTTTACAGTGAGGGTGGTAAAACACTGGAAGAGGTTGCCCAGAGAGGTTGTGGATGCCCCCTCTCTGGAGGTGTTTAAGACCAGGCTGGACAAGGCACTGAGCAGCCTGATGTAGTGGGAGGTGTCCCTGCCTATGGCAGGGGGGTTGGAACTTGATGATCTTTAAGGTCCCTTCCAACCCAAACTATTCTATGATTCTATGATCAAACTCAAAATATCACAGCAAACAGCTTGATCCTAACACTGAAGAGCCTGGTGACTCGCTGCAAGAGCTGCTATAAATTATCACAAAAGCTGCTGAAGTGGGATAAGATGTTACCAAGTTGGGACTTGTTTCTCAGCCACTTCACAGAGCTATAAAACATAAACAGCAAGAGTTATTTATAACCTAAACCCACAGGGAAAAAAAAAAAAAGGGGGGAACTAAACATGGGAGTAGGCTGTAACTGGGAATTTCTGTGCTGCTTTTGACAATGAATGAAGCTTGAAGAGGCACCAAAACTGGCAGTGGTGGGTGGTAGGGGGGGTTCAGGAATGCTTTCCTTCTGACTTCCATTCTTCTGCTGTAAGTTACAGGTGCAATTTGTTCTTCCAAACCTGAACTAATTTCATCTTGCTTCCCTTCCTGTAGTTTCATTTCCTTCGTGGAACATTTCTTGCTCTTGCTAAGTTTTCCACATGTCCTCCCCCACAGCTCTTGGTCATCTTCCCCTTCCTGAATCCATCCTTCTGTCTGCCACCAGGGCTTGGCAGTCTCCAGAGGGGCTGTGACAGCAAAGCATCCCCCACCATCAGCCAGTCCTACATCAGCCCCCACCACTCATCAGTGTACTGCAGCTGATATTAAGGTCATCACCTCTCAGTCCCATACTTCTCCCTCCTCTCCTCCTCTCAGTCCCATACTTCTCCCTCCTCTCCTCCTCTCAGTCCTATTTCTTGCCAGGACTTTTTGCCCCCTACACTTTGCAAAAGGAATTTTCTCTTTTTTTTTTTCTTTTTTCTTCACTGCTCAGGTTCCAACCTGACAGAAACATTTACAGAGTCTCACTGTCTCACTTCTTCATCAAAACCCTCACCCTGCCCACAGCTTTAACTGAGAATCTGATGCAGGAAGATGCAGACTCTGAAATGCTGAGAGCAGCTAAGGATTCAGACTTCCCCCTGGGATTCCTGGCATGACACTGGGCTGCACTGCCCCAGTTCTTCTCTTTGTATCACTTCAGCCTGAGCAACACACTTTTGTAGAATCAGAGAGTTGGAAATGACATTCAAAGGTCATCCTGTCCAAATGCCCTGGCATGAGCAGGGACATCCTGCACTAGATGAGGTTGCTCAGAGCCTCATGAAGCCTGGCATTGAATGTCTCCAGGGATGGGACCTCCACCACCTCTCTGGGCAGCCTGTTCAAGTGTCTCACCACCCTCCATAGTGGAGAACTTCTTCCTAATGTCTAAGCTAAACCTGCCCTACTTTAGACTAAAGCCATTGTTCCTCATCCTATTGCTCCATGCTCTGGCAAAGAGTCCTTTCCCAGCTTTCTTGTAGGCCCCTTCAGGTGCTTCTCAGGTACTTTTAATTCACTTTTAGAAAATTTTTAAGCCAGTGGCACCAAGGAGTTGGGGTTGTTCAGCTCGGTGAAGAGAAAGCTCAGGGGGGCCCTCAGAGTAGCTTCTCAATACCTGAAGGGGGCTAGAGAAAGGCAGGAGTAAGACTTTTTAATAAGATATGTGATGTTTTGTGCTGCTGGGGGAATTTAGAATTGGAAGGGGGGAGATTCAGGCTAGATGTAAGAAAGAAATTCTTTATGTTGAGGGTGGTGAAACACTGGAAGAGGTTGCCCAGAGAGGCTGTGGATGCCCCCTCTCTGGAGGTGTTTAAGGCCAGGCTGGACAAGGCACTGAGCAGCCTGATGTAGTGAGAGGTGTCCCTGCCTATGGAAGGGAGGTTGGAACTCAATGATCTCTAACGTCCCTTCCAACCCAAACTATTCTATGATTCTATTTTTCTTCCATTTGTCTGGTACAACAGGGGTCAGACATCAATACAGAGCTTTTTCTGACATCTTTATTTCTTCAGAAAAATAGATCCCAACAATGACATAAAGAACCATTCAAGGCAGCACCACCAGCTCTTCACTAAGATCACAAACTCTTCACTTAGCTCTTCACTAAGATTACAAACAACAAGAAGCAGCTACAAGGGTGCTGTGCCCAAGGGGTTGCTAGATATTGTTCTATTTGGATAATGCAGAAACTTCTGGCCAGGGCACTGCAGACACATCAGCATCTAATGGAATTCCTGAGTCCATTCCCTGCCCCTGCACAGGATCAGTTACATCTGATTCATTTCTTATGGCTGCTTGTCTGACCTGACCTGAAAAAAACTCCCAAGCACAGACACAGGACTATCTCTGGGGTCTCATTCTGTGGTTTCACTCATCCTCATTATTACTGAGCTTGTCTAAAATTACAAAAGAAGCCTGTTGGTTTTCATCTTACCCTAGGACAGTATCCAACCCAAGACACAGGGAGCAGCTAGCCACAGAGAAACAAAGGGAGTAATCAGAAATGAAAAATTTCAGCAAAAAATTTAAAAAAAAAAACCAAAACCCAACCCTTCCTGACCTGGATGCAGTTGATGATGAATTTGTGGCCTCGGAAGATCTTCTGCAGGACACCACTCTTGGAATTGAAAGCTCTGGCACAGGCATCACCACTTCCAGTGAACACTGCAAGGCAACCACACAGCACATGTCAGCAGTTCATATCAGCTCAAAATGTACCTAAAAGTAGTTCAGAGAAGAGCACAAAACATCATTTTTAGGTTTGATCCTCTTCTTGGTGGTAAATTTTCATTTCACTGACCCCATTCTGCTTGTTTCCATTTCTATTTTTCAAAACACTGAACTGCCTCAAGCCTGAAGGCCCTAAACACACCAGCACCTCAGCCCAGACATGCTCCAACCATCTATTTTTGCTCTTCCACATTTATCTCCCTGCCTTAACATGCCACAATAATTCTAAGCTAGAGATTTATCCCAAGTCTGGTTTTAAGGACTTCCATTAAGCCTTCCATTTATTTTACCAGAGCTATTTTTCAACTTCTTATTTCAGTATCCTCACCATTTCTGCTACAGCATCACACAGCACAGGGAAGCTGCAAACTCCAGGAGCTGCACTACCCTCTCTCATACTAATAAGAATTTGCCTTTTGCTTCATCAAAAGGGGTTTTCCCCCCCCTTTTTCTACAAAAACTATCAGGAGGAAGAGCCTTCTCAGTTAAATCTTCTGTTCCTCAGGGCTGAGTGGCACGTGCAGGCAGCTTTACAAAGCAGCTTTATAATTTCTTTTGGTGTGGTGGATTTCTTCAAGTAAATCCTGCAGCTTAGGATCTTTGCAAGCTGTAGAGACTTTAAGTGATTCAAGGCCCAGGCTGTAATCTCTTTTTGCAGTATGGCACCAAACTATTGTAGGGGTTAGGATGTAACTCATGTTTTATGTGCTAAAAGAGAGGTACTAGAGGGCAGTGATGTCTTCTACTTGGGTTTTTTTTTCAAGTTAAGCACAACCAGAGGCTTTGGTTTCCTAAGGGTAAGTCTTAAACTGTTTCTCAACACTTTAGGATCTTCACATGAAAATCTCAGAAGTTTTGCATCTAGAAACTGTGGGACAACTTCTAATATTTAGATTTTTTTTTCTGAGCTTCAAGGGCAACAAATTATCTCTGCAAACACCCACTTTCACTTAACCCAAACTCCTAAAGTTTACCTAAAAGAGGAATATTTCAGAACTACAAAAAGCAACACACTCTCTGCTTCCTGCATTTTGTGTTGTTTGGGAAGATTTTTACAAAGTGCCCAAGGACAACAGATACTTTATCTTTTGGGAGAAGTCAGGCCCTGGATTCTTAAAGATGGGAATTATCTCAGCAGTGAATTCAGGACAACCACAAGAGACAAGAGAACAGGTTGCCTACAGTGTCAGCTTTTCAACCTCAAACTAAACAGCAGGAGAATGGGAACACCTTCAAGAAACATCTGGATGGGGAAAATCAATGTCACTTTATAAGGGCCACTATAAATTCAATAAACATCACGACCCTGAAAAAATATTGCATCCCATTCTGCAAAAGGGGAACAAGGTGTGTATTTTGTTTTCCAGTGAATGGAAATTACTTTCTACTTCCACACACATGCAGAGAGCAGGAAACAGTTTTCACCCTACAGCTGTCAGTTTGCTTTAGCTATTGCCATCAGGATTTTGTTTTTGACAGACACCCTTTATGTCTTTTGAAATGTCACTCCAGATTTAGGAAGTCTCTTTGCACCTCTGTGTCTCAAAGGAGAGCTGCTGATCTAACCCAGATTTAGTGCTTAAATATTTGCACTTCTGCAGCACCTGAGAAACACCAAGAAAATTATCAACAATTCATTTTTTTCTTTTTTACTTCAATTTCAGAGCCCTGGGAGGGAGAACAGGGTTTTAAATGTTCCCTGGGAGTTTTTGCTACGTGCAAAATATATAAACTGCATTAAATTTTAAATGACTGTGCATAGATTGTAGGGGAGAAATAACCAACATCATGTTATTAAGTAAATTAGGCTGAGAACCAGCTTTAATTTTCCCCATGCTGCTCATTACACAAATAGACAGATGAAAGCCACCAGAAATATGTTCTTAGGATTTAGAGCTTCCATCAAAGATGCATCCTGGACTTGGACTGAGGTATTTTCTCCACTTATTTGAAAGGCTGAGAATGGACACAGGAGGCTCATCTGTCCCAGGGTGAGTACACAGAATTTTAAGCTACACTGTCTCCAACATTTGGTATAAACATATCTTTGTTATTCTAATTGATAAAATACAACCTATTAGACACTGTGTAAATCTATGACCGAAGTATTACAATCATACAAACAACAACAGTATATAAATTACTTTTTAAGAGGAAATATCATCTTTCAAGAATTAAAATGTGTCTAAATGTCACCAATATGACAGATAATTATGTAAAGATACCAATAGGAGTACTGAAAGTAGAGGAAATAAGTCCATGCAGTGATTAGCTACTGCAGGAAGGGGGTTTGGGGAACAAACACATGAAAGAGGAGAGATAAAGGGAAAAGAATTTGTAGAAAATCAGAGTTTGAAGAGGAAGCCCAACACTTAGAAAGCAGCAGTGAGCAGCTGAGATACGATTCTGGTTTATGACACAGTCTCTGCAAGGCAAGCACAGGGCTCCATCCCCAGAAGCAGTGCGTGCTGTCCTGCAGCAGAAGCAGACTGACAGACATCAGATTTGACAGACATCAGGTTAAACCACGACTATACAAACGACCCACAGACAGCTCAGGTTTTAAGGCACTTTCTTTACAGAAATAAAGCATCTGCCTCTTGATTTGCCAAAAGAAAGAGGTGGAAACTCAAGGGAAGATGTATGCTTCCCACGTGGCAAAGCTTGATACTGAACATAGACATGAATTGAGAGAAGTGACAGTTCTGCAAGCCTTCGGAATTGCAGCAGTGTCTGTTAACAATCTTTGATCAGGCAAACATCAAAGCAAGGGATTGCAGAACACAGGAAAGGCAACTTACAGATCCCAGCGTGGTATTTCAAAGTGCTAACGCTGTGTTTGTGAGCCTTGTATGTCTGGATTCGCTCCCCAGTGTCAACCAACCAGCACTTCACTGTCCTGTCTGCACTTCCTGAATACAAGTGGCGATTCACCAGCTGAAGGGAAGAGAAAAAACATCATAGAATCATCACAGAACCATAGAATAGTTTGGGTTGGAAGGGACCTTAAAGATCATTGAGTTCCAACCCCCCTGCCATAGGCAGGGACACCTCCCACTACATCAGGCTGCTCAGTGCCTTGTCCAGCCTGGCCTTAAACACCTCCAGAGAGGGGGCATCCA
>VZTY01029282.1:42188-89099 GCA_013400935.1 Turnix velox
TTCTGTCCCCACCACCGGCAGCCTCGCTTTTCGGTGTGGGGGAAAGAGGCATCTTCCACCCCCCCTCCTCGGGCTGAAGCCGCTTCTTACCTCCTTTCACTCACCCGCTGGCGAGGGGAGGAAAGAATTAAAGGGCGGGAGGGTCCTTCCCGGCCGGGGACACTTTCAGAACCGTTCTACCATCAAAACACCCCGACGGCGCTCACACCACCCCTCGGCGGAGTCCTCAGGCTTCTCGGGGGAAGGCAGCGCTATCCGAAGCACTTCTCGCCACGAAGCCGGTGCCCCCGGGGAACGGCCTGAGGGGGCGAAAAGCTGCGTTTCTTGCTGGTGCCTCCTGAGGGGGGAGAGAGAGACTTGTACCGCCGGGATGGCTCTGGGGGAAGCCATGGCCTTTCGTTCCTCCGCTCGCCCCCCTCACTGGGAGAGCTCCAGCCAAATTTCTCCTCAGGAGAACGCCCTCCATGGGAGCCCCAAACCTCTCCTGAACTCGCTTTGAACCTTCACCATGCTTTTTGGGATGTTTCTTGTTAAAAATAGCCCCTTGTCCCACCGGTTTCCCCCGGTACCTGGGCTGAGGGCAGGGCCCCTGCCAAAGTCATGGCGAAGTGAAGGTGCTGCTCAAAGCTGTGGGGTACATGGGCCACAAGGATCCCGTCCCACCCTGGCAGAATTAAATCATAGAATTATAGATTAATTCAGGTTGGAAGGGACCTTAAAAATCGAGTTCCATAGGTAGGGACACCTCCCACTACATCAGGCTGCTCAGTGCCATGTCCAACCTGGTCTTAAACACCTCCAGAGAGGGGGCATCCACAGCCTCTCTGGGCAACCTCTTACAGTGTTTCACTACCCTCACCATAAAGAATTTCTTTCTTCTATCTAGCCTGAATCTACTCTCTTGAATCCACCAGGCAGAAAAAAAAAGGAATATGGAGAGATTAAGGGCCCTCAGCAAGGCAGCATCAGGGTCTGACATGGATTCCCTCCCTAAGAAACATGTTGGGCTAATTTAAGTCTAAAGCCATACCAGCAGCAGTGGGATAAAATGCAAGCCCCAATTCATTTTTTTTTTGCCTGGTTTGATCATAAAAGTGTCTTTTTGTGTCAAATCACCAGCCTCATCAGCTCCATTTTCACGCTGTTGTATTTGATGTTGCTGGGCACTCACCGCCATTTCACAAGGCATCAACCCCTCCTCCCACAAGATGCATTTCACAATGAAGAAAGACATGAAAATGCATTAAAACCAGCACTTGATGGAGTATGTTATTTTGCACAGCACATTCTGGCAGCAGCCAAAGAGGCTGAAGATGTCCCACCCAATGCAAACATGAGGTGGTCACGATTCAGCTGGCGGGTTGTTGCCATGCAGCCTGCATGGAGGAGCATGGAAGATGGAGCTGTCAGGCTGAAAATTTGGGTTTTGCGAGGCTCAGGTCAAACCCAGAAGCATATCCTCACCAGGCAGCTCTTTTTGGAAGACAAGTGTTCTCACACAACCCCCCCTCCCCCCTCGTGCTCAAGAAGTAACAGGGAAGTTTTGGTGTGAGACATGAGGGCTGGATTTCTTCCCTCTGAAAATCACATTATCCATGGAAAGCTATTTTTTTGGACACCGAGGCCTGGGAATCAGCTCCTCTCAGGGAGTGTCCCTCACCATCTGCTCCTACATCTGTCAAATCCACTCACAAAACCCCTGCCCGCAGTCCTTGTTTCAGGAAACTGTAGGATAGATTAGCACTCCTTTTTATTTTCCCTTCACTGTCGTGATGTGAACACAAGGGGAAAATGTTGATGGAAGGGGTATTTCTTTAGGTTTGAGGAAAAGTAGGAGTGTTTTAAACATGGGCAGTTTAAATCTCTAGGGGAGGTTGAGCTAGAGGGGAAGCCCTTGGCCACAACTGGGCTGTGCATTAGTTGCAGGAGCCCATGGGGTTGTGCTGTGCCTCCTCCCCTATTTTTTAAAGCCTTTTCAAAGTTTTTATTATTATTTCAAATTAATATTCCCCTCTTGTGGTGACTGCTAAAAGCATTGAACTTTTGAGTAGTTCATTAATTTTCTTGAGGGTTTTTTAAATATTCTTTTCCTATTGGTTTTATGTGCCAGAGTTATAGATAACTTGCTTTTCTCAGGGCACTAAAATTTAAAAGAAAAAAAGCAAGCATAATAAAGAAAAATTATGTGCTGTGTGATTTTGCTCCTCAAGGTTCAGACATTTCACTGGTCATCCTCCAACTATTTTCTACTGTCTATTTAAATAATTAGAGCTATGTTCTTACACAGATGCCCAACCTTCTGCTGTAACATCTGGATAAATGGAGAACCTTGAGGAGGCATCTAGATGTTTCTGGCTAGATTTGTAGGATGTGATTTGTGGGCTCCAGTGACCATTGCTAACTTCTGAGCCAACTAAAAACACTTTTGGCAGTTGCAAGTAAGCAAAGGATGTAGAATTAAAATCAGCTACGTTGTCCTTTGGAAGGGAAGAAGGAGGCTTTGTCCTTCAGCTTGGACTATGCTAGGGGTCCAACATCAGCAGATTCCTAACTCTCTTTTCATTAAATAGGATTAATTGGGATCTTTATCTGTAAAACATATCTTTATCTCACCAGAAGTTCACCAGGTTCTCATGTCTCTGATACAGAGATAACAATGCAAGAGCACTTCTTAAAATGCTCCCCGAGACAATGGTCAGGTGCAAGAGCTTCTGTGAGCAACTTCATCCCAAACTGCATTCACACTCACCCCATGGGCTTTCAGACATATAAAGACTCACAGCCCTCCTATATTTTTCTTGAAAATCAGTATTTCTGTGCAGCCACAGAACAGTTCCTTTGGTAAGATCTCAATAAAGATGCAAATTATTTCAATAGCTTTATTGATGCTGTTTGTGGAAGAAGGAAAGGAGGCAGCTCCTCCACATCCACCTACCCCTTCTGGGGCCTTGGGTATCTGGATGGATTGGAATGGCCTTTGATGGACAACAAAGTCTCTTTTGTTCTGTCAAAGAAGCAGAGCCAATAACACCCCAAAGAAGTTCTCTCAGAGAGCTCCACTCACACAACCAAAAAAAAAAGAATAAAGTGTGCAGCAATGCAAATTATCTTTCTTACAGAATTAACCCCTTCCTCCACCCAAAACCCTTCCACATTCCTACAGAAGGACCTTCCTGGCTGCCAGCAGCTTTTCACCTTCAACCCTAGTCACTATTGATTGGAATTGATGTTAATGAGGTATTACCTCCTCTTTCTTCACCTCAGAAAACTGCAAAAGCCCACCACATCTCTTAAGATTATTACCAGGGGCTCAGAAGATCAATGGAGGCATGTACTTCACTGACATCCAGCCTTGGGTTTCATTTTGGATCAAAAACATTGTTACTGCCAATGAGAACTGCTAGCCTCAAAAAGCAGCCCCAGAAGGGAGGTTCCTCACTGAACAAATCTAGTCCACACCAAGAAAATTGCCTTGGTAGGGTTAAATTTGATTTCAAAAGGGATCCTGTTACACTGACACAATGTAAATAGAATTTAAGCTTAAGTAGATTTAAACTCAGCTTCTACTGGTTTGATTTAATTCAAAACACTATCAACATCTAAGTGGCTTCGTTTGCATTAGGAGTTGGCATTGGTGAAGGCAGATTGATTTTGCATGGATTTCATCATCAAAACTTGAGCAGATTTAGGCTTACTCTGAACTGAGGATGGGGTTTTTTTTTGGCTGGCATGTGACCAGGCTCTGCTCCACAGATCCAGCAAGTGCTAATGCTCAAAGAGAGGGGAGAAGCTGCCCTCTCCTTCTCTTCTCTCCCTTCCACCCAGCCCTCCCCCTGCCTAACCAGCTGGGGGGCCAGCAGGCCCCCCGGCCTTTCTCCTCCCACCATGGCCCCTTGGAAATGCAACTCACCAGTGATGTCCTGCAGCAGAGACACCAGGAGGAGCATCCCTCAGGCCCCATGAGGGGGCAAATAGTGGTTGCTGCCTTTCCCCACTGGTGTTAAATAGGAGAGTGGGCAGAAGGGGCTGATTTGGAACAGCTGGGAAGGGGAGGAGTGTCCAGTGGAGCCCAGGGGTGTGGGATTTTGGGGAAAATGGGCTGGAAAAGGGTTGGTGTTGGGGCAGAGGCGGGAAATGGGGAAAAAGAAGGGTATATAGAACTTGCATAGAGGCAAACTGGGGGGAAAAATGGAAGGACTTGAGAGTTCACTGAGAGGGAGGTGAGACACTGGAACAGGTTGCCCAGAGAGGTGGTGGAGGCCCCATCCCTGGAGACATCCAAGGCCAAGCTGGATGAGGCATTGAGCAACCTGATCTAGTGCAGGATGTCCCTGCCCATGGCAGGGGGGTTGGAACTAGATGATCTTTGGGGTCCCTTCCAACCCAAACCATTCTCTGATTCCCTCCATCCTTCTGTAAATCCAGTAACGGTGACATTCAGCTTTCCCTGGTAGAGCCATAATTCAGCTAAAAAGATAGGCACAGAACTTTGCGTTAAAATGCCACAGCATAGCTTTGTAGGATAAAATGTCTTGATTTCTCAGCCCAATGCCACAAGTATGAGGGCAAGCCAATGGTAGCCAGAGAATTCACAATTCTGAAAGGAAATAATACCTTCTATGCAATGTGAAACCAGCCTGTGGAACTCACTGCCAGAGGATGCTGTTGCAGCCAAGTGTTTAACTAAGAAATTCCCCTACAATTCATAGAATGATAGAATAGTTTGGGTTGGAAGGGATCTTAAAAATCATCAAGTTCCAAACCCCCTGCCATAGGCAGGGACACCTCCCACTACATCCGTGCCTTGTCTAGCCTGGCCTTACCTCATCAGCCCTCAAAATTCATCATGGATTACCATGTTGCTCTGGATCCATGTGGGACTTTGGAAGGGTGCAAAGGGGAAGACTGTGACCATGCATTGCATCTGTGCCACATGTAGTATTTCCTGAGTCTTCTTTGAAACCAAGGGTTGGTTTGAACCACGGACCAGCTGCAGTCTTCTAGCCACAGCAGTGCATGTGAAACCATGTGCTCTTTAGAGCAGTGCTCTTGCCACCTAGATGAGAAGACCTGTCTGAGCACACCATGGTTGCATTCCAGCCTCCTTCCCACGCAAGAGGGACAGTGTGTGGCTGCACTGCTCACCACGATGCCCAGAAGAGTTCACAGCTGCAGTGCAGAACCAAACTTCACAGACTACCCCTACCCCACAGAGCACCCTCATGGGAGGCACCACTGGGAACAGGACTGAAGAAGGACATGTGGAGGTAGGCTGAAATCTATTGGCAATTCTATTAGGAAATACCCAAAACTGCTTTGTAAGGCATATAGAATCATAGAATAGTTTGGGTTGGAAGGGACCTTAAAGATCATCAAGTGTCCACCTGCCCACTCTGGAATTCCATGCTTTTTCTCCCAAAAGCCTTCAGAGGCTCTGGGCAGAGAGTCTGTATGTGCAGTTGTGCACACCTTATCCTTTCATTATCCTTTCAGACTTCACAGCCAAACTTCTTAATTTATGTCAGCATTGTAGTCCCTTCTGAACTCTCTGCAACTTGCCTTTCTTACAGGCAACACAATTCTTCCTCTCCTCAAACCAGTATGGATTGTTTGCTGTTTAAAATGTCCTGGAGTGCTCTGAAGTCTAGCTCGTGTGTAAACACTTAGCCAATTTCC
Organism: Turnix velox; assembly: GCA_013400935.1. Classification (NCBI taxonomy): domain Eukaryota; kingdom Metazoa; phylum Chordata; class Aves; order Charadriiformes; family Turnicidae; genus Turnix; species Turnix velox. The sequence goes on from VZTY01029282.1 coordinate 47,865, forward strand.
CCTATGGGACAAAAGATGGTTGGAAACTGTCACGTACCCTAGGATTTCCTGTAAATATCTACGAAGTTGTTTTTTTTAATCACATCTGAAGCAGTGTTTCAGTTCTTTTTGAAAATATTTAGACCTGTCTGTGAACATCATGTATATTTCTGCTGTCCACTGCTGCTTTAGCCTGGATGGGTGGACTACTCCTAATCTGTGTCAGGAGTCTGAAAGTCTGGGATCTTGAAAAATCAAGTGATATTTGATGACCTAATGAATGGTTAGGTGATAGTAGTGTTGGTGGTTGATACAGCTGGGGTCTTTGTTTTCAAACACCATTGTCAGTCCCTGATAGGACTTGGAAGTGGTAGAAGAGGGGTTGCGTTAACTTTTTGTTGTGACAAACTAATGAATTAAAAACCACTGCTACAAAAGCATCTTATCTCCCTGGCTAAAAAAGCAGATGCAATTTCCTAGAAACTTTTAAGATGCTCCATGCCAGGAAGTGTAAGATCTCTGGTGGTTGATACAGTTGGGGTCTTTGTTACCAAATCCCATTGTCAGTCCTTGATAGGACTTGGAAATGGTAGAAGAGGGGTTGCATTAACTTTTTGTTGTAATGAACTAATGCCAGGAAGTGTAAGATCTCTGGTGGTTGATACAGTTGGGGTCTTTGTTACCAAATCCCATTGTCAGTCCTTGATAGGACTTGGAAATGGTAGAAGAGGGGTTGCATAGCTCATTTGTTGTGATGAACTAATGACTTAAAACCCACTGCTACGAAGGCATCTTATCTCCCTGGCTAAAAAAGCAGATGCAATTTCCTAGAAACTTTTAAGATGCTCCATGCCAGGAAGTGTAAGATCTCACGGCAGCTGTTTCAAAGATTATTGTAAACAGCTTCCCCTTCCAACAGCCCGTAAATGACGAGTCCCTTCCATCGTGTCGCTGCAGAGTAGGAACTCGACTGCAGAATACAAAATTGCAAATATTTACAAAAATTACAAAATAATAGTCAAAAAGCTCATTTTCTCCTGTTCCCTGCTTCCATGGGAGCCCGGCTGTTTCTTCCAGACGGTAAGTTGGCTTCTTGCCCAGACCATATATCTCTTATGACAAGCTCCTTAAGGACCAAATCTAAATGGAAGCCAAAAGAAATATGTCTTACTAAGTGACACAAGGGTAACTTTCTGAGTCTGATTCTGAGCCCATTTTTAACTGATTTTTGCACTGATCCAGCTCCGCCGGCTTCAACTGCATTAATCCAGATTTGTACTGATGCAAGCAGAGAGAGAGCCCCAGTGCCTTTGACACTGGTACAAAAACCAATTTCTAAAAATGCTGAAGTTGCAACCGGTGACCTAAGCAGTATTTTAACAATTGCATTCACATCTGGCCTCTGGAAGATTTCTCAGTTGTTTGTCTGCCTCGTTAGCAAAGCCAAATTGCTGTGCTACCTTAGCTAAGTGGGGAATGTTCCTGATCTCTCGTTGCTACTAAGAGAGTTGTATGAACAATTGATAAAAAAAACTCTGCTGACCAGAATGGAAGAATCTTCTACAGCCTTGATTAAGCTTTGTACCAGGCTTTTGGGGCCAGACTGCTCCTGCTTCTGACATAGGGACTACAGAGCTGTTCCAAGAAGTCTGAGAAGGGCAGGGAAAGACTTAAATGGATGTTGCTGATGGTGGGAGTAAATAGTACCACCTCAAGGGCTGTTGTACCTTCTCCCTTCTGCCAGTGCTTGTTCTTAGTTTTGTTCACCAAATACCCCAGCTATCTTTGTTAAAGAGGGCACCAGGCTAAACATTCAGCCTGTCCTAAGGATTACAAGCTCAAATGTAGCATCCCAGGTGGGATTAATGGAGAAAACATTCACATGAAACACCTTTTCTTTTCTTTTTTTTGGTTCTTTGTTATTTAAAAGGAGCATTTCTCATACAAGATCTGTAACTTTGCTTTCTCAATTATGCTCACCCTTAGAAACTGGGGTTTATTTCTACCTGACCTGATGTAGGCTTTCTCAGGGCAATTGTGTGCTGTGATACCCTCCACCTCTATTTGGGCTCGCCCTTGGGCATGGTTTGTCTCTCTTTGGTGTTTCTGCTGGGCTGACTAGGGTTGGAATATGCTGCAGCAGCCTCACAGTGCCATTGCCAAGCAAAATCCTCACGAAATGTGTGAAAGATCTGGTGGTGACTGGGGTGTTCTTTTGAGGAGGCAGAAAATGCCAGCTGTGTAGCAGTGTTACAGATAAGGTAATGGGGTGTCAGTCTGCTTTCACTTCCCAAGCATATCCCACATCTTGTTTGGGGAATAAATCTTTCTTCATCTGTGCTTTATTCTTTCCCTCCCCCGCCAAGTTTCCAGTAGTGCTCGTCCCATTCTTGTTAAAGGAAGGCACCCAGACTGGAGCCCTTTTCTGTCAGGAGAAGAGAGAGTGCAATTTAGCTGGTCTGTAACCATCTGTTTCCATTCATTCCTGAGGTTTTCCAGCTGCCCACGAAAACAATGCACTGATACACTCTGTGCAGACTTGAACCCTGGCCAGAACAAAGGGTTAGGTGGGGCTGAGAGGTTTGGGGAGTGCTCTTTGTCCAGGAAAATGGAGCAGATACTGGCACGACACGCTCAGAAAGATGATGGAGGAGCAGTATGACAATTCCCCAGCCCACACATGGTCCACATGCCAGATTTTGGGGTCAAACATCCATCTCCTCTCCAGGCAAATGTCAGAAGTACCAAATATCAGGAGTACCAGATTTAAGCATCTAAGCACCAGGAAGAAAAAACAAACTGAATTCCAAGAGGGGCTGATGCTGCAATTTCACAGATGCAAAGTAGACAGATTTCATCAATATTTTGTTGGTTCTTTTAAACACTTTCTAGCTTCTTTTATTTTCCTTCTTTTTCATAGCATAAAGTGGATAATAAAAAAATACTAACAGCACAACCTCTTGATTTATACCACCAGCAGATCTCAGGCAGAGCTCCCTGCTGAGTTTGAGGAACAGCCTGATTAAAAATTGATGCCGCAATATGGTCTGTCTTAGCAACAACACTCACAAGTGAAATCCATCTAGGATATAAACTGTGACATTTAAAATGCCTGTTGGGTGAAACTTGCCCCCCCCAAAAAAAAAAAAAATTGCTGTGCACAGCTCTGGGGAATAAAAGCAATTGGCATCCCACTTTATGGAACATTGTGTGTGACTCACTGAAGCCATTAAGTCTTCTGCTGCCTTCTTCTTGGCCTCAAGAGGTTAACTTCTTCCCAGAGCAGCTCACTGGGGTGGGAAATAAGGACTGAGTGCCACAGAGCTGTGTCTGCTCTGAGTATGTGGGTGATCTGGGGTTTGTGTTGTTTGCTTGAGAGACCCACTGGAGAGAATAATGAAGGGGTTCAAAAGAAGAGCATTCCTTCTGCCAGAAGTGGTCTTTCAAGCAGCCCTTTGCTTATTTGTTGGGGGAGATTACTCACGGGGTCACCTGGCAAAAATGACTGGAAGTTATGAAAGAAAGGGCCTCCTGCCAACTATTTAAGAGAAGGAGGGAGAGAAATGGAGAAGAAACGGGAGAAAGAGCAGTGAGCTGGGTGCAGGGAAAGGAACATTTTGTGATTTGGAGGAGAAGCCAAGAACTGAGGCTGTAAAGGGCCTATGGCTCCTTAGGAGGTTTGGTGCTGTATTCTGGTGGCATTCGGGCATAAATTGAAAGTTGAGGCAAAAAAGGGAGAGACACTCACACATACCTTGTGGAGCCTTTGTGGCCCAAGTGGAGCTCTAGGAAGGGGTGATCACAATGCAACAGAGTGACCTGGGGCTTGTCACTGCTTCTGGATGTGTAGGATAGCTGGTCTTCCCCATCCTGCTTCCAAAGACCTGGTGCTACAAACTTGAGGCCACAAGGGTCAGCTGAGTCACCCACTGGTTGTTAGTGGTTCACTGTGCCCAAAGAATCATAGAATAGTTTGGGTTGGAAGGGACCTTAAAGATCATCGAGTTCCAACCCCCCTGCCATATGAAAGGGAGCGTCCTTCTGAGATAACCCCATAAATCTCAGCTTGGGCTGCTGTCACCCCAGGAGGGACATTCTGGGGCCAAGGCAGGGTAGGCTCACAAAGAATTTGGCCTTGAGCACACCACCAAGGAAAGCTGTAGCAAGGCAGCAGTGATGCACACACTGAGATGTGAGGACAATGAAAATATACAGCTCCTTGCAGCTTACAGCCCTTTGACAAGATATCTGCTTGCCTGGAAAAGAAATATCCCTCCTCTCTTCTAAAGCAGAAATAGCAAGAGGAGCATCTGCTCACACCATATCCAGGCTGCAGCCCCAGCTGCAGGAGGATGAAGCCTTCACTGAATGAGGCCAAGCTGCCTGCTTTATCTGACACTCTCCTGTGAGTAACTTTTCTCACTACACCTCTTTACGTGAGCACCAAACCCCAGGCAGGCAGGAAAAGCCGTCCAAAGCGCAGAAGAATTATGACAAAAGCTCAAACATTGTGGAGTTTTGGAAAGGTTCTTCGTTTAGGAAAACAAAGTAAGTGTGTGAATCCAACTCTCTTGTGTGATGATAATCGTGCTGATTAAGTGTTTGAGCCTAAAGACACTGCTGGGAAGGGCACTAGGACCTAGAAAATAACCACCCCATGCTTTTGGAAGACAGCTGCAGGCTCTTCCTGTTCTGCTCTGTAAGTGATCCATCTCCTCTCACAGATCTGTTCATTTTGGATGCAATTGCTCAAAATATGCATTACTTATGGTCATACAGATAAATACAAAGGGGACCAGCAGTTGTGCTATTAACTCTTCACATCCCTATCAGGCCTAACCACACAATGAGGAAGCAAAAGCAGTTTTACCTACAGCTGACTTGGGCAAAACCAAATCAGTCATGTTAGCTGAGATTAATGGATGTAAATTGGAAGAGGGTAGATTCAAGCTAGATATAAGAAAAAATGCTTTGCAGTGAGGGCAGTGAAACACTGGAAGAGGTTGCCCAGAGAGGCTGTGGATGCCCCCTCTCTGGAGGTGTTTAAGGCCAGGCTGGACAAGGCACTGAGCAGCCTGATGTAGTGGGAGGTGTCCTTGCCTATGGCAGGGGGGTTGGAACTCGATGATCTTTAAGGTCCCTTCCAACCCAAACTATTCTATGATTCTATGATCTTGGTCTGGCTGTGGACAGTTCTTACAAGGGTTAACATCATCCTGTCACTGCAGTGCTTTGTATCATTAAAAACCTTGTTTCATGTTCTTGTAATGCAGTGCAAATACTCTGTTCAATGCACTTAGGATGCATCTTTAAGGTCCCTTCCAACCTGAACTATTCTATGATTCTAATTTTTCTCTTGAGCTCTGGCTGTGATCCATTTGCTAATGGGGAAGGTGCTCATTCTCCTGATTCCTGTGACAGTGAAGGAAAGCTGTAGATAATCAAACTGATGGCCCTGGTTCATTTCCAGCCTTAAATGTGATACACCATTTTCATCCAATCAACACCCTAAAAGAGTATTAGGGAATATCTGATGTTTTAGACATAGAGGTGGATCCCCAGGGATTTCCAGTGGTGCAAAAGTGACAGGAGAAAAGAAGTGGGACAGAGGAGATGCTATTCACCTTTGTTGGCAGCTTTGTGCCTCTTCTCCCCTCTTCCCTGAGCATGAATTTCCTAACCAAACCACTGAAATGATAAAAACAATAGCTGCTTTGCTGAGAGGCTCCTGAAATATGCATTCTTGGAGCCCTTCAACCAGAAGAGAAATGTGAAGAATTACTTTTAACCATGCAGAAACACACACACATGCTGTGAGCCAGCTATTTGGCTGCAGTAAATTGGTGCAGTGAGGCTAAACAAGCTTAATTGAACTACCTGGCTCGTTTGATGAGCTAGTTCTGCACCAGGCTCCCTTGTCCCTCTGGGACAGGCTGCAGTAGCCAAGGCACAGCTCTGAGCCTGCCCTAATTCATGCTAATTGGCACTGCCTGCCTTTGACCCTGGGTTGTCACACTTTGCAGCTGGGAAATCAGAGCTTCCCTGTCATTGCTGCACCCGGCAGAAGTCAAGAATAGCAGAGAACTGAGACTGATGTCTCCTGACACAGTTTTTGGATCTTTTCTGTGCAATCTAAAGTGCTCTGCTGCTTCTTTGATGTGGTGATTTGGACACAAATCAGTGAGCTGAATGTTTTTGGTATTGCTGTTGTTACTGTTATTCTTACTGGTGCTGGTGAAGGAGCAACATCTGCAAGAAGTCATGAGCAAGCTTTGAGAACCTGTGGCAACTTCTGCCCTCCCCTGGAGCTTCTGTCATCTCGACAGGAAGTTTATGCTAGACTCAAATGTAAATTTTAAAGAGAAAGGAAAATTTTAAAAGGAAAGGAAAAAATATATCTCAAGAATCTGAACAAGGGAATCTCTGTCTTGTATTTCTTTCTAGCCAAAGACAAATCCCAGGCCTGGGGGGGGGGAGGGTGTTACAGAGCTTTTGGATTCCTACCAGAATATTTTTTTGTGTTTCCAAACATGTCTGAATGCAGCTGAAAAAGAGAATCATTTTGTGGAACAACATTTTCCCCTATTTCTGATGGGAGTGTGATCATTAATTGTCAAGGAATCTGATTGCTAAATATAATTTATTAATAAACTGCAAGAAGTCTGAAACCTTTGCAGTGCAGATTGTCAGCTCTGTAGTTCCACCTGAACTAAAGTGATAAACTCCAGAAGTCAAAATGGTATTTGCCAGCTTTTTTTTTCTCTGGCCCCAACCACCAGTGAAAAAAAAAAAAGAAGCTCCATTATTTTCAGAAAAATTATTTCAAAGGGCAAGTCAATAATAGCAGGATACACACAAAATAAAACCTTGGAATCCTGTTATTATTATTATTATTATTGTAAGTTCAGATGACTCAAATGTTATTATTCTCTTCTTGCATTACCAGCCAAGAAAACCATCAACAGCCACAGAGAGCTCTGCAAATCTCAGCAGTTTTGGTTCCCACTTACATTACTGGAGCAGCTGTTGCACTCGCAGAGTTTAGCAGGTCAGTGCTGCATGGGGAGTGCCCCACACTCTTCTTTGTCCTCTTGAAAAAATTTAGCTTGATTTAAGTGCAGGATTCATGTACATCCTACTCTGCAGAACTAGACTGAGCATGTAATATTAGGCTCAGTTATGTACCTTGTGGCATACCCACCATTTAGGACTGCTTTTTATGGTAAGAGTCTTGCTTTGGTGGTGGCTACCTCCAGTAAGGTAGGCAAGGAAGAGGTATGTTCATAGAATAGTTTGGGTTGGAAGGGACCTTAAAGATCATCTGTCTGTTCCACAGACAGTCTTTTGCACTTGCTCTCTCTGAGCTGTTATGTTCCAGCAGCACAAAAAAAAAAAACAAAAACACAAGGGGAAAGACAGCTGAAACCACAGAGTCTTGCCCATCTGTGAGTCAGGATCATTCACCCACCTTCCCACCACCATGGTCATGGGGAAGCAACGTCAAAGCTTAAAAGCAACTCTCCCAAAACATGAATAAACCTGTGCTGGTCATGAGTGGTTTGACTTGCCCAGTGTGGTGTCATGAGGGAAGGAATTGCACTGCTCTCTTACCCCATCATGGATGATGAGTAACTGTGCTGACCACCAAGAAATACTCACTTGAGAAAACAGCTGTCTTAGTTTATATCATAGAATCATAGAATAGAAGGGGAGAGAGGTTTGGGTTGGAAGGGACCTTAAAGATCATCAAGTTCCAACCCCCCTGCCATAGGCAGGGACACCTCCCACTACATCAGGCTGCTCAGAGCCTTGTCCAACCTGGCCTTAAACACCTCCAGAGAGGGGGCATCCACAACCTCTCTGGGCAACCTCTTCCAGTGTTTCACTACTTTCACTGTAAAGAATTTCTTTCTTCTATCTAGCCTGAATCTACCCCCTTCCAATTAACATTCATTATTTCTAGTCCTCCCATCACATATCTTATTAAAAAGTCCTACCCCTGCCTTTCTGTAGCCCCCTTCAGGTTAAACCAAGAGAGTGGTAGCATCCCAAACCCACTGTGATGAGCTGAACAAGATGTTTTAAAATGCCCTTTTTTCCATGGAATAGCAGGGATTGATCTTTCATCATCCTGGCTGGGGCATGTGAAACCATTTTGCCTGAGAGGAAGCATTTAGTGCATCTTGGACAGTGTATGCACAGGTGTGAATGCCTACACAAAGCACTGATGAACCACAATCCACAGGAGATGGTTGTTGTATTTAAAAAAATGGAATTTGCATTAACAATTTCAAGATGATTTCCTCTTTGCTTCACGCACAATTTGACTGAATACACTGGTACATTCCTCCATATGTTAACATGTTTAAGCCAGGACAGCTTGACTTGATTAGAAAACGACTTAAGTTGAACCACATAAGAATGGTCCATGGAAAACATGGTGTCCCCTTTGCTCTTTCTTCAATGTTTCTCTTCCTCCAAGAAAATTAATGAACATTCCACTTCCATTCTTTTCTATTTCCTTGTTTGATTTCCTTTGTAGATGCCAGTAAATATGGGAATAGCTCAATTTGTGTGAGATGTTGTTGCACCTTCTCTGCTGATTGAAACAAGCCTCCCTTGGAACCAGCCTCCTGAGTCCCATACACTGGAGGTTGAGTTGAAAAGGACCTTCAAACACATTCATCTAGCCCAACCCCCTGCAGTGAGCAGGGACATCTTGCACTAGATAAGGTTGCTCAGAGCCTCATTGAGCCTTCACTAAATTCAACCTCTCCAATAAACCAGATGATTTTAAATTAAATATCAAAAAACTCTACCATTTGCAACATTGAAGACATTGATTGCATCGAGCAGATGTCATCTGATTCAAGGATTTGCTAGCTAGAGCAGATTTACTCCTGGATGAGAGTTCTGCCATTCCATGGATGGTAAAAATTTCAAAGCCAATTCTGATCTCACCCAAGTTAATTTTCCCTTAATTTCAATACAGCAGGGAAAGAAAGCTAAAAGAAAACCAGATGAAGTGTAGGAGCCAGTATAGTTGTCATTGGTCCCAGAATACTAAGATATGTTCCCTCCATGTTTCTACCTTGTCTTTGCTAAGGCTTTAACAGTGACCATGGCTCTCCTCCTAGTGCCAGAGGTCTGACATGTCATTTGAAGCCATTTCCTTTCTTCAATAATCAGAGGTCACTGCTGAGCAAGACTTAGAGAACTCAGAGAACAGCTCTAGCAGACACCAAGGAGTGGATTCATTTTTGCCAGGTCTAGAAAGGTAATTCTGGACGAGGAGAGAAGAAAGCTCAAGATCCTCAACGGCAGGACATCTTGAATTCCCTGAGGCAGAGAGATGGCTGGGCAGCCTTTTTGCCTATGTAAGCAATTAGTAGAGATTCATTTGAGCTATAACAGTATCAAACATGCCAATAGTGGATCAGTAGGCAGCTTCCTCCTTACCATCACTATATATATCTATGCACATACTGGATGATGTATCATTGCAAAAGTACTGCAGTTGCTTAGACATCTTCCAAGGATTCATTTGTGAGAGATAGTCCATCGAATTCCCACATTATCCAGCTACAGAGAGAGGCTAGCTGTGTATGCAGGCATTCTGGCAGGAGCTATTTGCTCCAGGGCCAGATGTAATTCAAAGTTATTCCAAATATTACACTGCAGCAGCCTGGCCAAGCCCAGTAATGCTGATTATTAGGGCTTTCCTGGTTTTCCAGATGGAGCTGATTTCTTTTAGTTCCCTCTCTTGTAATTAATAACTTGTCCCTTTTGTTCATTTTGGAATCTTTGCTTTATCTCCAGCATTTTGGGGAACAAGTTTCCAATTTGCTTAATCCATTGCTTGCCTCCTCTGTGCACATAGCAGAGCTCATTCAGCCATACAGTTTAATGATGTGTGGCTCAAATCTCTGCTGCACAATCCCACTTCCACTGGTGGTGGGCTTTTTTTTGTTGGGTTTTTTTTTTTGGTTTTGGTAATTTATATTTTATATGGTAGAAACTCACAAATCATACCAGTTCATACTACAGCAATGTCAGTAATCTTTAAGAAAAAAAAAAAAAGCAACCCTAACTGCTAGCAAACATATGGGATCTGTACATTCTGTCCTTTAAACAAGTGCAGATTTAGCAAGGAGGAGGAGGGAAAAGGAAGAGGAGATCCACATCCCCCCACTGCCAACACAAGGCATGTTCCTGCAGCATCAGTGCTTGGATTAGGCCCATGGCCACCCTACTTAGCTTTCAAATTAAGAAAAAAATAGCTGGAACTCATTCCCCCAAGGACAGTTTTTAGCAATATTAGACTTCTGCATAGAGAGAGAGAATTTTCTTCTTTTTTTTTTTTTTAAATAGTGCTGACATGAATCTAGCTGTTTGCATTGAGAGCATGTTCATCAATGGGATTTCAGATGGTAACAAATGATGAGTATTTAGTCTGTGGGCATATGATTCACCTGAGGAATATCTAGTGGTTAAGGTGGTTAAACACTAGTGTCCCTGAAACAGGGGTCCAGGAAGCAGTCAGGATGAAACAACCTGCTTTATCTGGGGCTTTTACCTCCTAACCTGGTCTAGTGGGAGGTGTCCCTGCCTATGGCAGAGGGGTTGGAACTGGATTAAGGTTCCTTTCATCCCAAAACATTCTATGATTCTATAATTCCAACATGTGGCAGGGTTTAGTCCAGGACTGGAGCTCCTAAGCACTTCCACAATTTAAATAACAAAAATTAATCTCCTAGAGTATTTAAGTGAGCAGTGCTTTGGGAGGGTGCAGATGAAGTGAGCTCACACACAGTGGCTGTGTGCTGGAGTCAGCCTCTATATCTGTGTGTACGTGCATGGTCACACGTAAGAATGGGGAGCTGTGTCCATGGGTCCCTCTGAGCATTGCACAGGGGCAGGCTGAAGCTCTGCACACTGTGAGATGCACTGCAGAATATCTGTGATACCTCAGGTCCCACCACAGCACCTGTGGGACAGTCACCTCCCTGGCCACGGGCACCAAGTGTTGGGAAACTCAAGTTTCTGGGCTCGTGCCGTTGTTCTCAGGGCAATGGGGGTGGACCCTCCTTCTTTATTTTCTTTTCTTTTGTCCTCCAGCTGCTCAGAGCATCTGGGATTCCAGTTAGTGTATGTTTTAAAGCCTTTGTTTCTTTGTCCTTCATGCTGCACCGTGACATTGAATATGCTGCAAATGAATGAAAATCCTCCTTTAGAGCTACTCACAACTCAGTGCCTGCCTGCCTGCCTGCCTTTGAACCCACATGTGGGGCTTTTAACAGCTTAATGCCCAGAAGGTCACAACAGAGAGCAGTGCATATGACTGAATATTAACTTTTAATAGAGTGTATTGTGCTCAGGAGCTGATCAGAGCCCTCCATGAAGTAAGAGCAACCCTAATCCTGGAAGGACTCTTAAAATCTTTCGTAAGCTGCATTTAATTAAAACAAAATGAAATACGCAAGAGTTGATGCACGAGTTGTACATTTGTGCATCCCACTCAATGAATGAATCATTTCCCTGCCTTCTTCTCTGACACAGAAATACCTTGCAATCCATTAAAGATGCTTAAAGGTTTTTACAGCCCTGATAGACCACATGTCACCACAAGGGCATGATCATTGAAGTCCAGAACTGATCTGGTGTAACCTTAGTGTTCCTGCAATGATTTGAGTAGAGGATGACATCCAGATCACAGGCTGGCCATGAGTGGACATAATCACTGTTAAGCAAAACAGCACCCAAACTAGTGCTCAGTTCACAAAGTTTTATTTTATATTTTCATCCCCCTCCATAAGACATTTGTGGCATGTGTATATCTGGAGTAATTGTCAATTGATGCAACTCTACCACTGGTACAGCACGTGTCTTTCACACACAAGCCCAGGCCTGGTTGTTACCAGTTATCCCAGTCCTTTTTACTGGTAGAAAGCCAAGGAAGATTTATGTGGAAAGATGAACTCTGAGGTGGATAAGTGTGAACTGATCAAATGGCAGTCAGATTCAGTGTCAGACTGGGATCCCCAGCCTTGGCACAGAGCACGGACCCCTGCTCCTCCCGATGTGAAGGGCAGGATCCCATTGCAGACCCAAAAAGCAGAGTAGCCCTGCAGGTACTTGTGCCTCATGCTCCAGTGTGCTGGGGACCTGTCAGCCTCATTCATGTCCCTTTGAAGGGTTGGGGGCAGTGGTTAACTCAGCAGCCTTCCCACTGGATTAACACAGAGCTTTGCAGTTCTGCCAGCACCATGCCCCTGCCTGTCAGGATCCATCAGACAGCCCAGCCTTATCAGATAAGAGAAATACTGAGTGAAAAGAGTAAAATTGTCCCTCTCTGGAATAGCCAGAAAACACTCTCAGCTGATAATGAACACAGAGAAGAGGCAATCTGACTTTTGGGCAGAACAGCCCACAGCTGAACAGGCATGGAGGTGTTCCCCAAGCATCAAATAGGGCTTGGGGGCATAAAGATGGGAATAGGGTTGTGCAGAAAGTGACAGTGCTGTGGTTGTTTTTCATCAGCTGAACAACTTTCAACAACTTCATCAGCTGAAGGGCTTATGACTCAGGGAGAGCAGAGAGAAGATTGCTCCGGTTTCGTGCCTTCAGGGAATTTCTTGCTTTAGTATATTTTTAATGTGCGTTGATCTGAGGTCAGAGTAAATCAGGATTTCTATCACATTTGCATCAGGATCAGGATGTTGTGCTCTGACAGACCCCCACAAGTCAGGCACATCCTGACATGATCCTCACGTGTGTCCTCACATGGCACGAGCAGAGCCTCAGAAGGCTGCGGTGCCTGAGCTCAAAATGCACATGTGCAGCAACGTGACCCCCCTCCAGGCATCAGGAGTCAGCTGGGTCCTTCACGTGGTGGTCCTGGATAGACCAAAGTGAACACATCTCAGACCACAACCACATCAGAGAGCTCATTCCTGGGTCTGCTTGTCACCACCAGCATCTGGCCCATCGTCATAGAATCATAGAATAGTTTGGGTTGGAAGAGACCTTAAAGACCATCAAGTTCCAACCCCCCTGCCATAGACAGGGACACCTCCCACTACATCAGGCTGCTCAGTGCCTAATCCAGCTTGTCCTTAAACACCTTCAGGAAGGGGCCATCCACAACCTCTCTGGGCAGCCTGTTGCAGGGTGTCACCACCCTCACAGTAAAGAACTTCTTTCTTAGATCCAACCCTTCTCCAATTTGTATCCATTACTCCTAGTCCTGCCATCACGTATCCTACTAAAAAGTCCTACCCCTGACTTTCTGTAGCCCCCTTCAGGTATTGAGAAGTTACTCTGAGGTCGCCCCTGAGCCTTCTCTTCTCCAGGCTGAACAACCCCAACTCCTTCAGCCTGTCTTCATAAAGCAGTTGCTCCAGCGCTTTCATCTTCTCCATGGCCCTCCTCTGGACCTACTCCAACAGCTCAGTATCCTTCTTATGTTGAGGACTCCAGAACTGGACACAGTAACTCCAGGTGGGGCCTCACCAGAGCCCAGCAGAGGGGCAAAATCCCTATAAATCACTGCCAAAGGAGAAAGCAAATTCCTAGCATGTAAAGCTTAGGAAGGTTGCATGTCTGTCCCTTGTCGAACTCATCCAAGTGGGGATGGAAAAGAAGTACCTTAGAGCCAAAAGATGATATTTAACAATTTATTCCACAGGTCAGTGAAGAGGGAGGAGGGTGATGCCCAGACTCAGTGGGCCATCACTGGTAGGATGAAAGCTTGGCTAGAAGTAGTTGATGACTCTTCTAATGGACTGGACGTTGGCGCTACGTGCCTGCCACTCATTGAAGCTGCTGAATTCACCCCTCTCCACCACATACATACGGCCTCTGTAGTTGGGCTCCTCGTACAGCACCCACCTGAGCAAAAAGGGAGTGTTACTTGGGCCCAAAGGATGTTTGATGATCCTTCTGCAGTCCCAGTCCCATCCTCCACACAGAAGTGCCCCTGCTGGAGTTAACTGCTGGGCTTCCTCCTGTTTCCACAGACAGGATGGACTTTGCCTATAGAAGAGGTGGGTTTGGGTCACACCAGTGACCTGGGACCAAGGGCTCCCTACTTTACATTGCTGCAGGAATGGATCTCTCTGAGCTTTACCATGTACAACAAGAATAATTTAATAGCATCTGATAGCACTGAAGAAGGACATGGAACCCCTCAGCCCCTGGATAAACCTGTTGTAGACTGTAAGGAGAAACAGATGTTTTACCTCTTGGAAGTTACCTGTTAGTTATGATATGGGAATCATATGTGATAACTTCTCTCTTTGCTAGTAATTCTCAATTTGCTAGTAATTCTCTCTTTGATGCTTGCTGACAAAGCAGTCCTTGGCTTCATCATCTTCACTTCATCTCTGCATCTAGAGCTAACTTCAATGTTCTCTTGGATACAGTCAAGTAGATCAAACTCCCAACAGCCTTGGTGATCTTAGGGTGCCTGACTTCTTCACCTTCTTCTTGGCTTCATTTCTTTAGCATGTCTTGCTCCATTTGAAGTTCTTTAAGTCAGGAGCAATTCTGATGGTCAACAGGGATGAATTTTGCTGCTCTTCTCTCCCTTCATCCCTTTACTATGCCCTGTGCCATGATCTTGGTGTGGCCACAAGTGCCACCTCTTCTCTTTATTTAAAGCTGCCCTGCTTTTGACCAAGTTTTGCCCAAGCTCTGATAGTTTAAATGTCAAGTTTCTAACTCATCCTGGTTAAACTGCTCGTGTTTGCCTCCTTCTCAACTTCTTGGAGGCATTTTGTAAGGATCTCTGCTGCTTGTCCCATCTATTCATTCAACAATGCCAACAGACACAAATGCAATTTTCCAAATAATTTGGTTTGTGTGGGCTGTCTCTTGCCAGGAATTCAGCTGTGACATTGTGGTTGGGACCTGCTGTATGTGGGATTTCCAGGGAAAAACTACTCTAAATACTGGATGGGTCAAAGACTTCTGGGCCTCCAGGGTCAGACAGCAGCTGGTAAACTTGGATCACTCTGAACCAGAGCAAAGACAGGAGACTTGGGATAAAAAAAATTGCTTATAAAACCAGTTGGCCACAGGCATTATTAAAAACAAAACAAAACAAAACACCACAAAAAGCCCAAACCAAAAATGAAAAAAAAAAAAAAAGGTTATTTAGCTGAGCCACCTTACAGAGTCAGTGACATATTTGGATTTATTTTGTGTTTCAGAGAGGACACCAGAGAAAACCATGGTGGGTCCCTTCTCCCATGTGCCTGGGTGCTGATCCCACTGGCACATTGAGCAGACACCTGCCCAGTGCCCCTCTCCACCCCTGCCAACCCTTGCACAGCCCCTTTTCTGCAGCATCACTGCAATCTGCTCAGCTGAGACATTTGGATCCCAAGTGTTTCCTGCAAACAAACAAGACCTTTGGCACTTTTTGCAGCCACTTTATATCTGGAATGGGATTCCAAAGCCATCCTCAGCCTTTTCCTTTGAAGCTCACTCATGGAGAAGTCTGCCTGAGTACACTGGCAGGTTGCCCCAAAACCATGTTTCCCCATCACATCTCTCCTTAATTCAGCTTAATTAAGAACAACTTACACAATTCTCCTCTTCCTCTAGATGTATTCCATTCTAAGGGGTTCTCCTTTTCTATCCCATCCTTTATCTAATATACACCTCTCCATATTTTTGAATGAACATGAGCCCCTTCCTCCATCAGCTCACCATCCCTATTTCCAACACTCCTGAAGAAAGCTTTCCAGCACCTTCCAATCACTCCCTCCTGCTGGTAATACCCAATGCTACTAAAAACACTGCATGGTGGTGAGACAGAGATGTTCCATTGCTGTTCTAGCAGGTGGTTTTTAAAGCTCTCTCTTCACTAGGGCATCTTTCAACAACTGCTGGACCCTGGGCAGAGTAGAGCAGCCCCCTCATTGTCACTGTCTTTCCCTAAATCTCTGTGTTTCTCTCCAGACACAGAGTTGAGGACTCTCTCTGCATGGAGGGGATAGGAGATGGAAGCAGACTGTGTGACCTGGGATGGTGTTAAGAGCACGCTGGCTTCCCCCCCCTGTTTAGAGAAAGGCTGCTAAAAATAGGAATGAAAGGACTAGCAGAAAGATGGGAGTGAAGTGTATTGGCAGGGCAAGGTGATGAGTGAGGACTTGTATGTCTTATTTAGCTCTTCTTTTATTGCCTAGAATTTACGTTCTCAGAGGCCATTAGTGAGAGAGGAAATCAAGACAGACAGGAGACCAGAAAAAAAAACAAAACAAAAAAAATAAGAAAAAGACAATCCTGTCCTCAAGCCCAGTGTGGGAGAGCTGATCCAGGCACACAGCATGCAGTCCTCAAACATCCCAGGGCTGGCTTTCATTAGCATGTAAACCCAGAGGACAAGGGAATAAAACCCTCATGGAGAAGCTTCCTCTGGCAAACCCTGAAACCCCAAACTGGCTGCTCATGCTGGAAAAACTAGTTTTAGGGGGGTGGGGGGAGAGAACTGCAGCTCCAGATTGAACCAAGTGGGATGCTTTCAGCAGGGCTCAAGGTCACTCATTCTCCACACAGGCTCAAGCTGTGCTGTGAACAGCTCTTGCCTCTGCCAAGAAATAGGTAACATTTATTGTGCAGCAGCGTTTGGGTACGTGTTGTGGTTGATATTTCACAGCCTGCCTGCAGAGCATCTACCCAGTGCTCATAAATGCTTCAGCAGAATAAATGCTTGATCTGGTTTCTTCAAGTTCTGCTCTTACTGATGCTCTACCCGAGCCTCATAAATGCTTCAGCAGAACAAATGCTTGGGCTGTTCCTTCAGGTTACCTCACAGGAGAGCAGAAAAGCCCTTTTTTGGGGGAGGGGGGAGTATTCTCTCGTGGACTGTAAAGCAAATTGAGCTTTTTAAAGCTGTTATTTGTGACCAATCCTCTGTGGAGTGGCTGAGGCACAAAGCAGGACAAGAAGTGCATTTAACACCAGATGTGATACTGGAGCTGGTCTGCTCATGGGGGAAATCAATAGCTTCCGTGAGGCAGCAACATCTCAAAGCTTCTCCAGACTAGCAACCTCATTCCCAGCATGGTTTTAACAGTTTCATTGTCAGCCTTTCTGACTGTAGAGAGTGGCAGTTGCCAGCCCCAGAAGGGGAGAAGGGAAGCTGTGGGACACCCTCAGCCCCAGCACACGAAAAGGCAGCAGGTTCCTGTGTTTGCATCATCACTTCCTGCAGGAACAACCACCCCCACCAGGGCAGGCAGCAGGTTCTTATCAGCACTGACTCCATCCATGGATTTTGGAGGGGAAGAAAATATTTTGGTGTCCAATGTGTTGCACAAATAAGGGAGAAAATTGCAAGGCAAGGCTTCAGCAGGCAGGGAACTCAGCAGAACTCTGCTCTATGCTTGCTTTCAGCACAGACAGGGTAAAGCAGACCCACTTTCAAGTCCTCTCTTTTCCAGAGACCCTATCTCCTCCAAATGATCACACATGGCTGGTTCTGAGTGATCTCAGATGGGTTCCAGGAGGGTTCTGCCAGGTCAAGCCCATTATTAACTACACTTGCAGCACCTCTGAGATCACCTGGGCTTACATGGTCCATCCAAAAGAGAAAAGGGATGCCATGGAGTCCTATTTTCCTCCCTGGTCTCACCTCTCTGCTGTGGTGTCTATACCTTCTTCCTGCAGCCCAGGTCCTTCTGCACCATCCTGCCTTTGGATGACTTTTACATGTCTTTCCATGCATTTGCAACAACCATCTTCATGGGGTCTGAAGTGAGTTTCTGCACTGCCCTCTTCTCACTGTTTTCATGGTTCTTCTAAATTTTTTTAACATTTTTTATTTTTTAATCACCTTTGAGAAGCCACACCATGTTAACATTAACAGCCAAGGCAAAGCAAGCTTTGTGCCCTTTATATATTTTGCAGGGGAGGGAGGGGAAAAAAAATCAATCTAAAAAAATTAAGTGCTTGAAAGTTTCTGGGCAGCTTCCCAATTCCTCAAGCTCCAGGCTCTGCTACGAGGACATGTGTGGTAAATAATTGTCCCTAAAGCTCTCAGCAGAGCACTCAAAGCCTCTCTCTTGGATTTGCAGGGTTGGTTTTCAAATGCTCAGCTCTAATGAACTCCCTGGTTGGCTCCAGACATTTCTTCCCATCAGGAGCTGGTAGCTCTTCTTCTTAGTTTTAATGAGCCACCACTGCCTGATCACAAGCCTCTTTTTTTTGTAAGAGGAGAGGTCTTGGTTGGATTAGAAAGGCTCCAGTAGGACACTCACTCTCAGGATGCCTCAAGATTGGATGGCAACAGTCTTTTTCCTACTCCAGGGAAAAATTGCTGTTGGACAGAAAGGGTCCAACATCCCACACTGGTTCTTGAGACACCAAGAGTGGCCAAAAACCCCACATCAGCTTGTCTATGCATCACCACCACAACTCTTCCTGTCTTTCAAGGGCAGAATTTAATTTTTGCTTTCCAAAAAGGAGGTTTCAGGGGCAGGATTTAATTTCTGTTGTCCAAGGAGGAGGTTTCTGGTGTTGGAGCAAGTGTAGGAGAAACCTCTTGCAAAGCAAAAGCCCTGACCTGTATCACCCAGAGCCATCCACTCACCCTTCCCAAAAGCCTCTTCATGGATTTGAGAGATGTGTTTGGAAATAGAGAAGTGTTATAAAAAGAAAGATAAAGATAGAGAAGCTGGTTTTAGGCTTAAAAAGGTGTCTTAGAGCTCTTGTATCTCATGCCTAGCTGCCACCTTCCAAAAATCCTGCCCCTTGGAAGCAGCTCTCAGTGGGCAGGCATCAAAATTTGCTTTTAAACCATAGACTTAACTCACAATTTTAGTTTTTTGACAAACCCCTCGGCATCAATAGGGTTTTTCCATGAGGGGGGGGAATATGTCTGTGGTGTGGGGTACAAAGGGTACAGGGCAGGGAGCACCTCAGAGGTCCCCCTGTGGTTACTTACGCTCCGTCACCGTACACTTTGAGGGCGTTGATACAGGTCTTGTCCCAACCTTGTCCCTGCAGGAAGGAGCAATCCTCTGTCAGCTCCAGGCTGGGCCCACTGAAATGGCTCCCCTCAAATATTTCAATCCTGTAATGCTCGCCATGCTGGGGGTTTGAATCAACAATAACAAAAAAAATTCAGAGATCCAGTAAATTATTCCCTCAATCTTTATAAGATAAAGAGGAAGAGGGAAGGGTGTTTTGGAAGAGGAATGTGAAAAACAGCCGAGGCACAAAGCAAAACTCGTGTCACCTCCCAGCCCACCATGCCACCAGAAAAGCTGTCACAAAATCCTCATCTCCACACCTTCCTACAGCTGCCATCCACGTGGCAACACATCACATGTGGGATGGGTTATGCCCAAGCACATGAAGCCTCATGTCTGCCCACAGACACCCCCACATCAGTCCCACAAACCTTCCATCCCAAGAACTGCACCAGCTACAGCCCCTGTTCTCCAGTGAAAAGATAAAGATTCAAAGCATATAAAGATGTTTGTAAAACTTCCCTAAACTAATCTGTATTGCCTCCAGGGGTGTGTGCAGCTGGGGGTTCTGATGGGTGCTGCTGTACCTTTCTTTAAGGAAAAAGAAAATAATTTAAAAAAACCCCAACTTTCTCAGCATCACCCTACATGAGCCCTTGAGGGTGGCACATGTTAAATTCCTCTGAGAAGATGGAAGTTGTCCAGGCTGGACAAGGCAATGAGCAACCTGATGTAGTGGAAGGTGTCACTGCCTATGGCAAGGGGGTTGGAACTCAATGATCTTTAAGGTCCCTTCCAACCCAAACTATTCTGTGATTCTAAGATTTCTTGAGCTTGTGGCAGAAATATGAGGGGTAAAGTGAGCTGAGAAGATATTTTAAAGCCAAATTCAAGGAATACCTAAATGCATTTTTTCAAATAAACCATTCAATGCACAGGCTGTGATGCCAAACCCCACTTTGAGCAGCAGTTGAGCAGATCCTGAGCCTGAGCAAACATTTCTCTGGGAATCTGTGCTGCAGAAATGCCTGGAAGCACTTGCTGGCATCTCACAGGGAGAATCATGAGCCAGGGAAGGAGTAAAAGTTCACTCCTGCAAAGCATCCTTCCATGGACCAACCATGCAGGTGCTTATACCAACCCAATATGGAATATGAAGTTACAGAATGGAGAGAATTTATTTTTATGGCTTTCTGTTCCCCTGAGTATAGACTGCTTTGCTTTGGGAAAACATTCCAGGAGATGGTGGACTGGCCTGAAGATTAGGGCGCAGGATGGCAGGACTAGGATTAATGGATGCAAATTTGAAGAGGGGATACTTAGGCTGGATAGAAGAAAGAAGTTCTTTATTGTGAGGGTGGTGAGACACTGGAAGAGGTTGCCCCCTCAATCCCTGGAGGTATTTACGGCCAGGCTGGATGAGTTATTGAGCAATCTGGTGTAGTGGGATGTGTCCTTGCCCATAGCAGGAGGATTGGAACTAGATGATCTTAAAGATCCTTTCCAACTCAAACCATTCTATGATTCTACGACCTGAAACAAACACTTGACCTGACAATAAGGAGCTTCAGAGCCAGTGAGAAACTCTACCATTTCCAAATGAGCATGTGGTTGGCCCAGGGGTCCATGAGTGACAAGAGACTTGAACAGAAAGACCTCACCCAGATTAGTTTTTTCTTAAATCTTTCCAATTAAAACTTCCTGGTGCTTATAAAAACTTCCAAGGGAGGAAGTTGTCTTTTATGTTGGAAAAGGGGGTTTAGATTTGGATTCCGGGGGTTTTTTTTGCAATAGAGGCAAAGTTGGCTAAAATCTGCCTGGCTGCCCCATGGTGTTGGTTCATAAGAGCCTAGGGCTGCCAGCTCTTACTTGCCTCGGGCAACAAAATGATCATAGAATCATAGAATAGTTTGGGTTGGAAGGGACCTTAAAGATCATCAAGTTCCAACTCTCCTGCCATAGGCAGGGACACCTCCCACTACATCAGTGCCTTGTCCAGCCTGGCATTAAACACCTCCAGAGATTGATGGGGCATCCACAACCTCTCTGGGCAACCTCTACCAGTGTTTCACCACCCTCACTGTAAAGAATTTTGTTCTTATGTCTAGTCTGTATCTACCTCCTTACAACTTAGATCCATTATTTATAGTACTTCCATCACATATCTTATTAAAAAGTCCTCCCCCTGCCTTTCTGTAGCCCCCTTCAGGTATTGAGAAGTTACTATGAGGTTCTCCCTGAGCCTTCTCTTCACCAGGCTGAACAACCCCAACTCCTTCAGCCTGTGCAACTTCATGTTGCATATTGGCTTGGTTGGTCCATGGAAGGATGCTTTGCACTGCAGCCTGGCAGGAGTGAGCATTTACTCCTTCCCTGGCTCATGATTCTCCCTTCCTAATTCTGCCATGAGTATTTCATAGCAACTCCCATTAAAAAGCAAAACCACGTGATGCCAGCAGAACCTCAGCTGAAAAACCACGAGAAAATCTCCATGGGGTTCCTGAGGAGCTTAGATTTCATGGAGCTTAGAGCTCATGGATTTTCTGTGAGCAAGAGAAAACCCCGAATGCAGTTCCATCCTATAAGATGATGCAGGCAGGATGCACTCACCATCCCGATGGGCCGGCAGGAGCCCAGGTGGTCGCTGCGGCCGTTCCAGCGGTAGAAGTTGGGGTATTCGCCGTGCTCCAGGACATACTGCTGCCCACGGAAATCAGGGTGATCAAAGCAGACCCAAGCCCCACTCTGGACACAGATGGAGTTGACCCTGTTGAGGAAACCTCGGTCCTGGAAGCTGCTGCAACTGCCACAAACCTCCAGCTTTCTGCCTGTGAAGCACTTGCCTTCGTAAAATGTGATCTGGGGGGGGAAAAGAACAGGACCAGGGTGAGGAGTGGGTTGTGATGAGGAGCAGATGAGAATCTCTTAAAAATAGAATCCTAGAATAGTTTGGGCTGGAAGGGACCTTAAATATGATCGAGTTCCACCCCCCCTGCCATAGGCAGGGACACCTCCCACTACATCAGGCTGCTCAGTGCCTTGTCCAGCCTGGCCTTAAACACCTCCAGAGAGGGGGCATCCACAAACTTGCTTGGCAACCTCTTCCACTGTTTCCCTACCCTCACCCTAAAGAATTTCTTTCTTATATCTAGCCTGAATGTCCCCTCTTCCAATTTACATCCATTATTTCTAGTCCTCCCATCATGTATCTTATTAAAAAGCCCTACCCCTGCCTTTTTGTAGCCCCCTTCAGGTATTGAGAAGCTACTCTGAGGATGTTTCATTTTAGGATGGTTTGAGTTTTCAGCTGCTTTCCAGCAAGAGGAGTGTGGCATTGCTGTTTTGTTTTTTTTTTTCTAAGAACCATACTTGTTTCTCTGGGAAGGCAGCACATCCCACATCTATGATGCTCCTCACTGCCTCCCACCAGCAGGAATGTCTGAACAGGAAACTCCACTCCTGCTGTCTCACCCTCCCCATCCCTTGCCACCAAGTTCACCCCTGGCACCATCTACTCGTGTCACATCCTCGGGGTGTGTGATCCTCACCCACTCCTTCAGCCCTAGAGGACGCTGAGAGGGAGGCTCTGAGGGGATCATTACTTACTTTTCCCGAGTACTGAGACATTTTCTGCTGGCTGCTCTCCCAGACAAAAAAAAGCAGGAGCCAAACCCAAACCGTGATGGGCAGCAAGGTGGGACACCCCACTTTATAGCAGCTGGTGGTGGGGGGGGGACGGGGCTGGTGCCACGGGGACCGTTTGACAAAGCAGCGGGAACCGGGGGCTTTGCGCTTTCCTGCTTCGTCGGCAGAACCGCCGGTAACGGGGCTGCTGAGCCCGGGCTTTTCATTTTGGGCAGATAATCTGACAAAAGATTTGCTTGGCAGGGCTTCGCTCGATTAACCCTGCACACTGACTGCTCCTTTTTGAAGGGTTCCTTTTTCTTTTTCCTCCCCTTTCCCCCTCTTTCTTACCCCCTTTATCCTCTTACCTTTTTTTTCCTCTCCTTTCTGATCCTCATAGAGCAGACAAGAAGTAAATAAGGAATCATCAGCACTTCTAAGCAGAAGTCACACACCCTGGGTTAACTTCTCATTGCTTTCCCCCAGCTTCTCACATCTTGCACCACGGCAGCCAAAAGCAACCACATCCTTGGAAGAGTCTTCACCAAGAGACACATCAAACTCCATCCCTCAGAGCAACAGTTTCTCATTTGATCCTCAAACCTCTTTAAATGGAATCTCCACAAGCCAAGGCCCTCATTTCCTCCAAAACATAAAGGTTGGGGACTTATGGATGTTATTCAGGAGCATCAGTTTTATGAATCTTTTAGTACTGAAGCACAGAGATACATATATAAACCAGGATTAGAAGGATTTCTAAGCTATGAAGTATTATTTCCCACATAGCTGCAATGACCAAACACCAAAAAGCTGCTTTATATATCCCCTTTTCTGTGTTATAAGAGCATCCTGAGGCTTCAACTGTCTTACCCTCAAGACAAACAGCAAGGGAAAGCTCCAGCAGTTTGTATCAAGGAGCCAGGTTAGGAAAAAGTAAAGGCAAATACAGGATGGTGGCCTGTGGGCCAGTACACAAGAGATACATCAGTGACCATATTAAATGGGAATTTGTCTTCTATCCCATTTAATAGCTCTGGAAGAAACCTCACACCCAGCTCCTACTCATCAAATCGTCCTCTTTGTCACCCCTGGACTATCAGGAACATGCTTTGGATCTGAATCTAAGAAGTCATTCCTTGGCAGGTCAGTCCCACCCACAGGTGTACCAGCATTGCCTCCCTGCCTTGATTCACAGCTTCACTTGGAGATTAAAGGCTGTTGGAGAAGACAGGATGTCATTATTAAGGCTTAAACACACACCACCCCTTCAATTAAGATGTACAAGTTAATAAAGGTGTGTGCACACAGGCTGAGCTGGAAGATGCTGCATTGACTGGGATCCACTGGAGAAGGAAGAGGAGAGGTGGCACGTGGCCTTTGGAGAGGAAACTTGTCCTTCAGCTGATGCCAGGTGTCACAGAAGAGCTGTCTACCTTTACACAGCCTGGCAGGAGGCAGGGAATAATGAAGAAAAGCCATTTGATTTTAAAAAAAGCCTATGCAAACCCTCTTCAAAATGCTGGTGTGTATTTCTAGGTGCTAAATTAGTCACCAAGTGGTGTCAGGAAAGTTATAGCACATGGGAAGTCCCACTTAGAGGTGCAGAAGGAAGAGCAGGTGGCATTAATGGCATTCCCAATAAACAGCCCTTCTCCACAGCCTGGCACTTGGTCCCCTGGAAGAGAAGGAGGAGGAGGAGGCATGTTCCTCTGCTGAGTCACGGCTGGGAGCACCAGAGGGAGGAGGTGGCACCATCTTTGGCATTGGGACCCAACCCTCCCAGCCATGCTCTTTGTGTGGGCCAGGGGATGCTGCTCAGGTTTAGCTCTGCTCTGTACTTCTTTGCAGGAGGAGGGTGCGTAAAGAAGCCTGCAAAATCTTGTCTCAGTGGTCTTCTGTATTAGCACAGGTCACACAGCATCAGACATTAATGGGGCTTGGTTTTCTCATTTCTGGAAAGTTCCAGGAAGCCCAGCATTTGGGGAGAAATCATAGAATAGTTTGGGTTGGAAGGGACCTTAAAGATCATCGAGTTCCAACCCCCCTGCCATAGGCAGGGACACCTCCCACTACATCAGGCTGCTCAGTGCCTTGTCCAGCCTGGCCTCAGACACCTCCAGAGAGGGGGCATCCACAGCCTCTCTGGGCAACCTCTTCCAGTGTTTCACCACCCTCACTGTAAAGAATTTCTTACATCTAGCCTGAATCTGCCCTCTTCCAACTTAGATCCATTATTTCTAGTCCTCCCATCATGTATCTTATTAAAAAGTCCTACTCCTGCCTTTCTGTAGCCCCTTCAGGGATTGAGAAGCTACTCTGAGGTCCCCCCTGAGCCTTCTCTTCACCAAGCTGAACAACCCCAACTCCTTCAGCCTGTCTTCATGAGGCAGTTGCTCCAGCCCTTTGATCATCTTGGTGGCCTCCTCTGGACCTGCTCCAACAGCTCAATGTCCTTTCTATGTTGAGGGCTCCAGAACTGGACACAGTAACTCCAGGTGGGGTCTCACCAGAGCCCAGTAGAGGGGCAAAATCACCTCTCTTGACCTGCTGGTCGCACTTCTCTTGATGCAGCCCAGGATCTGGTTGGCCTTCTTGGCTGCAAGTGCACACTGCTGGCTCATGTTGAGTTTGTCATCCACTGATACCCGTTTCCAGTAGTAGAAAATAAGAACATTTAAGAAAAAGCTGGATGCTGAGGAACTCCCTCACTCCAATACAGTTCAGCTCTGTTTCCACCCTGCTGTAAGAAGCTGAAGCCATCTGTGCCAAGGCTCTCACTCCCCCACCCAGGCTGCTGAAGGGGAGGAACTCTGACCTTATCAGATGAGGTTGTGAAGATTAGTCAGTATTAGTGAAATGCTCTGAAGATGAGCAGTCCTAATTACAGCAGGACTAATTAGAAGCTGTTGATATCTCCTACTCAAGAGGCTGCAGCACATCAGCACTAACTGGCAGGATGAGCCCAGCACACCCAGGTGGATCCCCACTGCCTGCACAGGGGACTGCAACATCTGCACCCCGGCAGCAGCACAAGTTAGTTAATAACAAAGTTGTAAGACTAACACATTTCTTTAAAGAAGGTGAAAAAGCACAAAATAAACACCATGACACAAAGCTTTGCTGCTGGTTCCAGGCTGCAGCACCTCTTGTGCTTCAACAGGAAGTACTGGGAGCTGAGACAGTCCCAGCTGAGTGACCTACACTCACCCCTGCCAGAAAGGGGAGCTGCAAGAGCTGCCCTTGATCACTTCCCAAGGTGCAAGCTTGGATAGAAGAAACTTTCCTGTTGAATGGGCAGCCCCAAAGCTTCTCAGTTGTCTGGAGCTACTGGAGCTTCCTCCAAGTCCAATTTCAAACCAGGGTTTTCTCTGCCCTTGGTTGATGAACAACATCCAGCTGCTTGGTCCAAATAGAGTTTGGTTCCTGCTGACACGAGGGAACAGTATAAACACTTTTCCAGCTTTTTTTTTTTCCTTCACCAGCTTCATCACCCCATCACATCTACTGGGAAGAAATGTTAGGCAGAAGACTCCACAGACCCCAGACAGACTTCACTACCTCCAAGGCTTCCCTGTTGCAGAATCCATCAGGCTGGGATGAACTTTTCAACAGGACCAAGAAGGACCGTGTATCCATGTTCTGCACATATTCCATCATCCATTTGCTGAGCAGCACCTGCCCCTCAGGAGATTCTCTACCTGGCAGGCTGGGACATGGGCTGGGTGAGGGACAGCTCAGCCTCCTGCCCAAGATGGAGGTTTCACAGCAAAGCAGAGTGCTGGACAGAAGCACAAGGCAGCCATTGTTTCCACAACATGTTTTCAATCTACCCAAGTCAGCAGGAGTTTAATGACAGTTACATATTGCTCATTTTCTCAATAGAGAAAGGATCTTTGCACTTTTGCCATTGGTCATCACTTAAGAATAAGGCTGAGCCCCATGAAGTGCATATGGAACTTCCACTGGCTTGGTCCAGAGAACCGATTTCCTTCCTGACTTCCCTCTTAATCCCTGCACCATTTATCACAACCTTCCAGAAGCCTCTGAAGGATGAGGGCAGCTGCCAGACAAGGATTCAACAATTCCAGGCAAGCAGTAAATTTGCAGTTTCTTCCTCATGGACTTAACACAGGGCTTCCAAGATGGGCCACCAACACAATGCAGGTCTCTTGTGGTGAAGAGCCTTCCTTGAACCAGATCTTATCTCAGTATAAAGACACACCAAGCTGCTCCAGCATCCCCAGACTCCAGCTGTGGGAAGATGCCACCCCTCAGAAGCCAACTGGAATCTGCACAGCAAAGGATGAGCCATTCACTGACTTCACATTAAAACGGCACGACTATTGCACGTGGCTGGTCTTTAGATCTCAGTATGGAAGAGAGGATTAAATGAGTGGGACAATTTACAGCTTAAGAAATGGATGAGGCAGTGACAGGAAACACAACATACAATGATGAATTCATAGAATGGTTTGGGTTGGAAGGGACTTTAAAGATCATCTAGTTCAGTTCTTCAGCTGTTAGAGAAAATGCACAAGCAGAACATGTTTCAGTGAACAGTACACTGAGTCACAAATCAACCAGAGAACCTACTCCCTTGAAAAACCTCATCCTAGAAAATCCAGACTTTAATTATCCCAGGACTATCAAGCTGCACATTCCTCATTCTTCCCCTGTAAGGCCTGAGCTGCTGGCACATGGCAGGCACCAACACAGCATCTACTGCTGGCTTTACAGTTCCTAAGGACACTATTTTAGAAAAAAGTCAAGTAAAAGTGGTCTTCCAGGTTTCTGATGTTCTACAGCTTCTACCTTTTGATTCAGATGATGTGACTTGAAGTCCAGGATGTGGCCATGCAACATCATTACCACCTTGTGATGACATGTATTGCCCCAAGTTCCACAAATCATTTTCCAAAACCTCATGAACCCTGTTCCCAAGTGCCACAGGTTCTTGTGAAGGAAACACTGCTCATCATTAATGGAAGGGCTCAAACAATCTGCTCCATGATATAAATGAGCCACTGTACAAATACAGAGATGAAACAACCTGAATCTCTCTCTCCTGTCACAGCCTGAAACACAAAAGCAAACTCTGGTTAAAAAAACATTGCATCCATTTGAAAACTTCTTCTCTGACAGGAGTGCAATGGAAGGGAAACTCACAAAAATGCAGGAGAAACATTTAATTAGTGTTCCCCAAATTAGCCTTGGTTTTGCTGTTGCTTTGGGTTTTATCTTTAAACACAGAACAAGTCAACCATGCATTTTTAAAACACAAAGCTGAAGTAGTTTGTTTGCAGACTGAAGAGATGAAGGCTCATTAATGCTCCAGCCTAAAAGCCATCCACAGCAGCAGTGGGGAAAGGCTGTCTGACTGCAAAGCCCAGGCTTTTCCTTCCAAACCTTCCTCTGAGCTGCCACAAAACCAGGCTAAGCTCAGCCTGTCTGGAGGTCTACAAGCAAAAAGACTTCAGATCCCTCACAAACAACTTTCCAAGCAACAATCAAACCATCCACTGGCTCCACAGATCTCACATCTCTTCAGGTCACAGCAGGTAAACAGCATTTTCCCTCCCCCCCAAAAAAAAGCTATGAAGGAGAAAAAAAGAATTATTAAACAGATCATTTAAGGTTTGCAGCTATTTTATTTACAAGTATACATTTAACACAAAGAAACACTGATATCCAAGCCTAGTTAATAGTAGTGTAACAATATGCATCATTTTTGATGATTATTCTAACCAACAAACTACACTGAAAAATTAATGCCAGTAAAATTCTTGGTCATAATATTAAGAAATACAATATATAAATTGAAAATATGATTGCTTAAAATTTGAAAATGGAAGTGAAGCCATTTGCACAGGAGTCAGAGTTTAACATAATCTGAAGGGAAAGGCTCCAAACCAACTGTTTATCTTTCAGGTTAACAGAAAAGAGAAAAAAAAAAAAATAAAAAGAAGCATAGTTTATCCTTAAAGATAATGGGCAGTTT
Organism: Turnix velox; assembly: GCA_013400935.1. Classification (NCBI taxonomy): domain Eukaryota; kingdom Metazoa; phylum Chordata; class Aves; order Charadriiformes; family Turnicidae; genus Turnix; species Turnix velox. The sequence goes on from VZTY01029282.1 coordinate 76,446, forward strand.
TGCTTCTTCAGGTAGAATGTATTCCCAGTGTTTTCAGGTTCTGCAGTGGAATTACATTACTGAGCATGAAGACTTCCCTTGTGAAGCTGCCCCATCGATTTTTTCTGCCTCCAAAATTATCCTCTTAAAAACATCAACAGCAGTCTGCAAAGAGAGAGCACAAGGTCAGTAAGGAACTTATATTAAAAAAATAAAATTAAATAAAATTTCCAGTTTTACTGGCTATGCCAACAGATAAATGGATGACCAACATTTATTCCAAGACCAAAGAGGGAAAAATATGGCAATTTCAGTTTCAAACAGAACCGTCTGTCCATAACTCCCTTGTCCACAGCCACCCCATTTTCTCTGTCAGTGCAGGGAGAGCAAATTTAAACTGAGCCACCCTCACAACAGAGCTTTTAACTGCAACTGGGCTTTATTTTAAGCAGTGCCCTTGTGCTGAGTGACTGACACCACAATGCTGTGCTGCACTGGACAAGAAACCAATTAGTTTTTCCTCTAAGTAATCTGCAATTATTTGCAATTTTGAAGAAGGCAGCAGATTTTCAGCTTTAAACACTGATTTTGCACAGCCCAGTGTGAGGGTTACCTGAGTGGTCTTGATCCTCTCATTTTTCCTATGGGTAATACTAGAATCAAAGAATAGTTTGGGTTGGAAAGGACCTTAAAGATCATCGAGTTCCAGCTCCCCTGCCATAGGCAGGGACACCTCCCACTACATCAGGCTGCTCAGTGCCTTGTCCAGCCTGGCCTTAAACACCTCCAGAGAGGGTGCATCCACAGCCTCTCTGGGAAACCTCTTCCACTGTTTCCCTACCCTCACCCTAAATAATTCTTTCTTATATCTAGCCTGAATCTCCCCTCTTCCAATTCACATCCATTATTTCTAGTCCTCCCATCTCATATTTTGTTGAAAAGTCCTACCCCAGGCTTTCTGTAGCCCCCTTCAGGTATTGAGAAGTTACTGAGGTCCCCCCTGAGCCTTCTCTTCACCAAGCTGAACAACTCCAACTCCTTCAGCCTGTCCCCATAAGGCAGTTGCTCCAGCCCTTTGTGGCCTCCTCTGGACCTGCTTGGACCTGCTCCAACAGCTCAATGTCCTTCTTATGTTGAGGGCTCCAGACCTGAACACAATACTCTAGGTGGGGCCTCACATGCAGCACCTCAGACTGCTGAGATGTAACTTCACAATAAACCCAATTTGTGCTAAAGTCAAGGACAACACTCCAGAGAAGAAAAGTATTTTAGAATGATCAGCTTGAAGGTTCATCACACAACCAATACTCCAGCATGTTCAACCTTCAACTTGCAAACAGCCTCTCAATTGTCACAGATGTCCCATTTTGTCTAACCTCAAGCCACTCGTTTCAAGAATGTCAAGCACAGGCTGCTGAATGAGGAAAGTGTATTCATAACATTGCTGCTTGTATATAATGAAAGAGGGTAAAAAGAGGGGTTTGTTGGTTTTAATCAGCAGGCTAGAGAGCACTCTGTGATTTATGACTCTGTTCTGACCTAACAGATGTTTTTCTGCCTCGGCAAGGTAAAATTCTTAAATTGGATTGCTTCCAAATTAATCTCATTGACTAAAGTGGCCCCTAACAACCTTAAAAGCAATCTTAGGCAGAATGCTAAAGCTTCTCATATTTGTACCATTTGTGCACAGTAATATCTCTAGAACTATTTAACATACTTCATCATCTGGAAATAAGAGTAATTCTCCACATACCAACATTTCCCTTTGGCTCAGTCCCTACTGACTCCCACAGAAGAGGCTCATCAGTTCTACACAACATGTTTCCAAAGCAAATTAAGATTTTTGAACCATGGTCAGAACTGGTATGAAACCAGTGCCACTAACAAAGAGCTTCCCTTAACCTAAACTTGGTGATTTTAAAAATACTCTGCACCAATGTTTCCTTCCTCAGTGCCACTAACAAAGAGTTTCCCTTAATCTAAAATTTACAGTGATTTTAAAAATACTCTGCACCAATGTTTCCCTTCCTCAGAGCTGACATTCTCAGTGGTTTCATGTGAAAGCAGAAGTTCTTCATTCCACATTGTGTGTCAGAGACGTGCTGCTGGAAACACTGAGATGTAGGAGTTCCCAAGGCTTCCTAATTCATTTCCCAGTATGTCTTCAGTGAGAAGGGTTAAGCAGTGTGCTGCACTTCATGCTCAGGAATTTGGAATTCAGGCCAAATATGCTAAAGAGTTTCAGAATGAGCTTTTAAACAATGAAAAAAAAGTTGTGTTTTGGGACAAGGCACAAAGAAAGCAGCTGGACTCCCTGCACATCTGTCTCCACGTGGTCCCATTACAGACTGTGGGTCACAGCAAGCCTACAAAAAACCATCTGTCTTTCTTCCACCTTTCTCCCCCAAGGATACAAAATAGATGTCAGCCTGGGCAGCACAGAGGCTCAATTGCTCCTGCAGACATGTCCCTTGGTGCAAAAGGGACCAAAAAATCTCCTAACACCATGTGGGAGCTGGGAACATGCTGCCAGGAAGGTGTCAAACCCAGCCCCCAGCAGCTGAATTCCTCCTCTGGCTCACTCTATTTTTCAACCATGCAAGAGTTGTATTATTTTCAAGGAGGAAATTCTCCACTGCTCCCAGTGTTAGTTTATCCTGGCACAGAACTGGGCAAAGGAACTTGAACAAGGAAAAGAGGTTTCTCTCCTCACCCTCTGCCAGCCTAAAAATACTTTCCTGGGTAAATACAAGAGCCCTGGAGGGGAGGTTGAGGGCTGAGGTCCCACACCACTCTGAAGCATTTCTGAGCTTGAAGATGAAGCAATTTCCAAGCAACAGCTTTTTAAGAGAACTCCATTTTGGCAAGAAGAAAACTTCTTACTCCTGCCCTACCCTTTTTAAAAGAAGCTTAACTAAAGCATGGTGTGTAAACTGGGTGAACACAATCTGGCTGCTCATAACTCCCTAAAATGTGTAAATAAAAGTCAATCTTTCCCAGCTTCAACTGGTTTTAAGACCAGTTTTGGGCCTGCTTGTGTTTCAAACAGTTACCAACTTACTCCACTGGGAGATTAAGATGAAGCACTGTATTACAGCTTGGGTGAAACAAGGCAGGCTGAAAACTGACATCACCAAAGCACTTCAACATACCTGCTAATAATTAAGCAGCTTGAGAAGACATGACAACAATAGCCCAGAGAGGCCTTTTCCATTAAATCCATTTCCCTTCTCACAGCCCAAGGATCTCCCCAATGTGCTCCAAAAGTCCTACCAGGTCACCTTGGTCTGAAGGAGCCAATACACGTCCTCAAACATATCTGACCTTGAGAACTCCCACCAGCCACTACTATTTATCACTGCAGCTTTGATCTTTGCCTCTCCTGCTTTCCATTTCAAAGTCATGCCATTACTGGAACGTGGTATCTTTCAATAACTCCTGGCAGAGCAGGCTGAAGTTGATCTATAAAACAGAACTATTTAATTTGCCCAATATACTAGGGCTACACTCCTAGGACACTTGCAGAGCTCCAAAAAGGATGAGACCTGCTCTCCTTATCACTGGAAAGAATTATCATGCACCAAATCAGTTTCACACCAGCTCCATATCCACCAGACACAGAGAAAGAATTAACAGACCTCACCCAGCCAGGAAGCTGAAGTTCTCTAGCTCCAAACTCCCAACCCAGTCCAGCTCATCCATTTAAGTACCAAATTAGGTTTCTGAGGTAGTTTTGGAAGAAGTTTAGACTGAATTGTGACAGGTAAGTTCCATTTGCTGTACCTGGCCCATACATGTAGTGATTGTGATGAACCTCTGAGCAAAAAGTGCTGAGAGACTTTTTTCCATTGATGTTGACTAATGCAACAATCAGTCCCAGGACAATAAGAACACACCTTATTAGTAAAAACAAAATAAACACCTTGTCCCACTCCAAAACCAGAGTCTGAGACTACTTAAGAGACACAAATACATGCTGGTCAATGGGACTTTTAACTTGGTGACTCAATGTGCAAGATATGCCAAGTGTCACAGAAAGCTTGTAGCTTCTTTGCACAGGAACACTCAACTTCTTTTTCCTTGAATTAAGAAGAAAACCTCAGAGAAGAGATTCTGCTAGGTAAGCACTACTTCTACATGTTGTGAACATATGCTAAAAAACACAGTATGTAGGCAAATAGCTCTGCATTACCCAGAGGTATTAGGTTATTTAAAATAAGGGCACAGGGGAGGAGGAAAAATTGGGCTCTTTTAGTTGGTTTATTCTTTACTCTGTCAATTTAGTTTCCTTGGGTTTGCATTTGCAGCTCTCCAGCAGCACAGGGAGGATATTGAGGAATTTCATGCTTTATTCATGCCTAATTTTGACAAGGTTCATGCAAATCTTAGCCAGAAACACCAATAAACTAAATCCAAGTGTTCCATATCTGGAGAAAAAAAACCCCAAAAGTTGTCCCTCCAGTAAAGTTCCTTTACTCAAGGAACTTATGGATTCACCCACGGTCCATCACAGATATTTGCTTTACTTTAGGGGATGGGAGACAGAGAAGGAAAGGCTGCTTAAACAGGTCCTGTTCTGGCTATAGGATTGGCCTTTTGATTGTGCTGATGTTTCAATGTGGCCAAGGATGTGGTAAGTCAGGTTAAATATGAGACTGTTTTCTCTGGCAAGTAAGTACTCATTTGGTTAAAATTAGCCTCACAATGTCCTTCTGACCTTTTCATGTCTACATTTTCAAAAAGGGAGATAGGGGGGAGAGGAAAACAAAAGATATCTCCCCTCTGATCCAAAGCAATTCATTCAAGCCCTTAAGTAGGAAGCATTAGTAGTTTATACATGCAAGGTGCCAAATCAATGACAAAGCACTGCAAGTAGTCACAGAAACAATTCCAAATAGTAAAAAGAGGCATTTTTAAAAAGGAAATAAGTTAGGGCAACTAAGAATAAAAACACCAAACACATAATGAAGGCCTTTCTTGCTGTGATAGGGAAGAAATAAGTTTAGGAGCATATAGGTTATACTGTGTGACTTCACCAGAGCTTTATCACAGCCCTGTAGAGCAGTCTCTGCTGTATCCTAACATTGCTGTTTGCTCCCACCAGAGACCCAGAAAACAATTATCCCCCACATCAGAGAAACAGCCTTGTTTGGCACCTTAAAATGGGAGGTTCTCAATACCTGAAGGGGGGCTACAGAAAGGCAGGGGTAGGACTTTTTAGCAAGATATGTGATGGGAGGACTAGAAATAATGGATGTAAATTGGAAGAGGGGAGATTCAGGCTAGATAGAAGAAAGAAATTCTTTACAGTGAGGGTGGTGAAACACTGGAAGAGGTTGCCCAGAGAGGCTGTGGATGCCCCCTCTCTGGAGGTCTTTAAGGCCAGGCAGGACAAGGCACTGAGCAGCCTGATGTAGTGGGAGGTGTCCCTGCCTATGGCAGGGGGGGTGGAACTTGATGATTTTGAAGGTCCCTTCCAATCCAAACTATTCTATGGTTCTATTCCCTTACACCAACTCACACCCCCACAGTCACAACACACTCCCACTTAGGGTAACTGCAGTAGATCAGACCCTTCTCCACCCACCACAGGGATTTCAGTTTTGGTTTATCAGCAAGTGCTCTACTATGTTCAGTTAAACAGTTCTTCACTTCCTGCAGTTTGATGGAAGAACTTGTACTCATAAAACTAAATGCAGGTAGCCATTTTGCTTCCAAACATCTACACAAACTATCTAACATAGCACAAGCAAATATTTCAGCTTCCTTTATTAAGTGAAACTATGAGTCATTCCATTTCATTGCCATTTGAGTAACACAGATCTTAAATCCATTACCTGATTTTCTTTAGCAGAAGATTCCAAGAAAGCTGCATTCCAGGATTCTGCTAAAGCTTTCCCTTCTTCATAGCTGATCACCCTGACCCAAGACAGGAAAAAAAAGTATTATTTCTTTGTAGCTTGCACAAGAATTGGAATTTGATACATCAGGAACAACCTGAGTACTGGAGCACATAAATGCATGTAATAGGAATATTCTGTGAAGTCTGACCCAGAGAATTTGCTTTTGGCTGCTGTCAAATACTCTACTGGGCCAGGTAAAACTGCTAAGTGACCCACAAGAGCAGTTACCCTCAAGTTTAGCTTTGTTTTCATAATTTGTAATATCAAGTGGTGTTTTACAGCTGTGAAATTACACTTCTGTTACTTGTTTTGAAAAAAATCCAAAATATTAAAAGACTGTCCTTGGAACCTTATAGCAAAAGTCAACATTACAGCAGAAGTTCATGGCTCCTAAGCTCACATTCTGGACACAATTCCTTTGCCAGTACCTTATTTTAACCTACAATTTGGTTAGGGAAAGCCAAGAAGAAAACTAGAGCCTTGCAGCCACAGGAATGTCTTGCATTTCACACAGAGTGGAGGTCACATACCGTTCCATATGCAGGTCTTTTTTATTTCCAACCAGCATAATGGGTATTCTGTGAAAGAAAGTTCAGAACTTCAGAACAGTTACAGTATACTGAGCAAAGCACTAGTAACATGCCTGCAATGAAATGAGATGAAAGTGTCACTACTTACTGGACTTTTCCCACCATATCCAATAACTTGCCATGGATAACTTTTATCACTTCAAAACTGCAAAATAAAGGGATGAAGTCACACATGCACTCTGATGATTATCCTTAATACCCATTACACAAGCAATTAAATGCATATGTAGGTTGTTGTGTTTAAAACTTACTCTACTTATAGTGGCAGAACTACAAAGATGCTGAAAGCCTTATTGATTTGTCCCAGAAGCAGCAAAGACGAGTCTATGCCTATATTATACCTCCCCAGTTATGGTGTTTGTAGAAATAATTACCAATGCATCTAATAATCCCTTAAAAGCCCCTCCCACCTCTCATCTAGTCTGTATCTGCAGTAAAAAATTTAGCTACTTGAGCTGAACAATCCTGGATGAGCATGTTTCAAAGAAAAAAAAGAACCGAGTTAACACACTGCACCCTGAAAAAACACATCAACATTTTAATATTGCTTCATTCATATTTTCCTTACTTATGTGAAAGGCAGAAGCAGCCTAAATTCTGATTTTCTATGGGAAGTGAGTAAATTAATCTGCAAAATGGTATCAGAAGAGTTGTTATTCAAACACTTGGTGTCTGTTCACCTACCTGTACACAAAGGTTGGATGACAGGAGACAAGAAGCAGTGAAATCAGCTCAAACCCTGATTAACAAAACCCTCTCCCTTTCACATTTAGTGCTCTGAAGAAGCTGTAAATGGAGCTGAGGAGCAGACATTGTGCTCCTCTAATCACACAATGGAAAAAATGCTGCTACATGGAATGCACAATTCAGATTGGTTTTAACTTTCCCAACTTCCGAGGTTGTCAGCCACAGGCAGTTCCTCTACATCCCCTGCATTTCAATTAGAATTCAAACCCTTAAAAATAGAGCAGACTCAAACACTTCCAACTCAGAGCTCTTTCCAAGAGCTGGAGACTAAAAACACTGCTCGACCACTTGAATCATTGCAATTTCACTTCTGGAACAATAAATGTTACCCAGTTTAAGAAGGATTCTCTGACAAGTAGGTAGATTTTACTTCAATAATTTTCAAGACTGAGTAGAAGAGAATACTTCAAGTTCAGCTGGTAATAGTTCTTTGCTAACAAAAGCATGACTTAGTCTGGCACGGCTTACTATAAGTAACTCAAGCACAGTACTAGATATAAAAATGTGTAATCAATGAATGTACTTCATGGTTACAAAGAAAAGGCTGAAAAGGCATTAATGAAATTCTGGTCTTCAGAACTTGTCTTGTATTTTCACTCTTATTATTTCCAAAAATAAGAGTTAAGTGGAGCTTAGCTGTGACAAAGAGGCATGGCTAGAACTAGGTGACCCTGCAAACTGAAGGAAGAATAAAGATATTACAAAAAAAAAACAACCCAACTCTTCTCCTACAAACCACAGAACTGTCTGAAGCAGGAGGAATCATAGAATGGTTTGGGTTGGAGGGGAACCTAAAGTTCACCTAGTTCCAACCTCCCTGCCATGGGCAGGGACACCTCCCACTAAACCAGGTTGCTCAATGCCTTGTCCAGCCTGGCCTTAAACACCTCCAGGGATTTGAGGGGGCATCCCCAACCTCTCTGGACAACCTGTTCCAGTGTCTCACCACTACTAGCCACAGGAGAAGTGAATCATTAGCACAGCACAATCACCATTTCCCTGCTACTATTAATCATATTGTGTCTTGTACAGCCAGAAGAACACTTTGTCTGTCACAGCACAGCACCCTGGTCTGAGTTTCCAGTGCACACTGTTCTTGTTGCAATTGGGCTCCTTGTTTCCCAACTCTGTACCCATCTGCTTGCTTAGGATGGTTCATGACCTCAGCTTTTAGTAAAAACAGTACAAATAAATAACTGATGTTTGTTAACATATCAAGGTGGAAATCAAAAGAAAAGGGCTATTTGAGCTCAAAGGCAATTCTTACACAGAAACGAGTTGCTAAGAACTACCAGAAATGAAACTGGCTTGATCCTGTCAACTGAATGTTCTGGAAAGCTTCCCAAATTAAGCAAGAGCAAGGACACACTTTAAGATAGATATTGACAGATATCCAAAAACAGCATCATCAAATGAAGTGAAACAGCAAGAAGTGTGGGGAACATTAAGAGGTTCTTTCCAGATCTATCCAGCAAATCCAGTTAGAGGAAACAGCTTAATGAGTGAAATCCAACAAAAAAATGCTACCTGTGTTACACAAAGTCACGGGACAAGCAAGATGCAAGATGGGAATTAAGTTGAATTAGATCAAAAGCCTACCAGTAATCTTGCTGCTGAGAGCCTGGGAATGTGAGAAATGTTAGGCTTTAGCTTTTCCTCAAGCCCTATTTAAACTTCCCCCTGCAGGGTGGCAGCAAAGATTCTAACTTTAAAAGTACATTTCTACTAAGTTTGATACAAAAGTTCTCACCCCAGCTGAATCAATACTCAGATTGATATAGACTCTGACAGAAGCCAGGATAGACAGTGACAACAGATAGTCTGGGCAAGTCATCTAAGTACTGTGGAAGATCCTTCCTATTGCTGCAACACTTACAGAAGCTTAAGGAATTGAACAAGACAAGATCACCAATAACTTGAAATATAAAGGAAGAACCTAAAACCTTGGAAAAGTATAAAGACTAAAATACTGCAGAAAATACTACCAACCTACAGTCTTAAATTTGTTACTATTTTCAACATAATTTCTGTTTTAATTGACCGAATGCTATCACAGGAAACAAATGTTTGCTTCTTCATCTGTGGTGCCGAGTTCAAGACATCATAAGGCAACAACTGGAGCAGCTGAAAAAGAATGTGCCCTTCATCTGCCAACCAGGGATGAACAGCACAAGCTGCAGAAGCCTCTGAGCAATCTACACTGATTTTAGTCAAAGACATGGCTGTTGTCACAGTATCCCACATCAATTAACTTTCTGTTCACTTTAGGAGTGGAGGATTGTCCACTTAAGGCTGAGAACACAAACTCCTATGTCCTACAAGTTACTCAGTACCAACCTCTAATTATAAAGGAAAAATTACAAAGGTTTTCATGGGTGTTCAGACATTGTCACATTTATTCCTGATCACACATGCCTGCCCTTCACTACTTCAGAACTAAAGTTTATAACTAGAAGTTAGTAACCAGACCACATCCTTTCTTTGTGAAGCACAGAAAAGCCAAGAGGCAAGTTGTTTTATCCGTATCTTATGAGTCTACTACAAGCTTTCTTTTGTTCAGAGAAAAAGACCTAGAAGACTTAAGCACTCAAAAATCTGATCAGCTTCTTTGTGAATAGGAGAAAACATCAACTTCTCTTCTGCCTAATCACAGAAAAACATCTAAGTTCTTAATAATTTCACTAAAAAATTAAGCAAATAGCATTTTTCAGCTGTTGTAAAGATGCTGTATCAGAAGATTAAGACCTACTGAAGAATGTCTGGTTTATAAATAAAAAAAAAGACGAACAGAGGAGGGGAGAAAATAAAAGATGATAAAAGCCTTAAAGCTGAGTGAGATGACTCCAGCTATGATGGACTCTGTCCTCAGTCAGAATAGACTCTAACAGCAAACACAAAATAGATACACTGGGAAAATTTTCAAATAAGATTTGCTGCAGTGCATCAAGAGTGAGTCAATAGGGCAAAAGTCATGCATTGCTATTTAGATGGAGATTTCTAATGGTTAACCTGAACAACCCATGACAAGAAGTCAAAAAAATTTCAGTACAATTATAAGTTACAAGGCAGAGGGATGAATCTAGCAACTAACTGGGTACTTCACATAAATGTACAGTGCCCTTTAGGTTCATTTTTATCCCTGCCTTTGCCTCAGATACTAGAGCAATGAACTCAACTTATTCCTGAAATCACTCTACATACTTTTATTTACACCTAAAAGCACTGCTTCTTCATTTCTTACATGGCACCTCACATATTAAGCCTGCAGTATGTCCATGGCATTTGAATCTGAAGGGAAATACCTGAAAAAAACATTAATTTTAACCTCAATTATACTTCTAAGGACAATATTAAATGAATTAAACATACATAAAGAAAATATAACAGATGCATGAACTGGACCCAAGAATATACCTGGTTAATCTGAAAGAGAAGAACACAACAGATTTTATTACCTCTTTATTGATGTGACTGAATAGACAAGAATGTATCCATTGATGTCTATGGAGTACGTCTGAGGAAATATGGAGTATTCATCCTGAAGAAGGAACATTGCATATGAAATTACTGACACAGTTTAAAACTTGATGCCAGCACCTCACCACCAGTGAGTTGGCCATACTTTTGGAAGACATGCAGTAGGGGGAGATTTTTTATAGGTAATACATTTAAAATTAGGTTTTTTTCATCATAATGCCAGATGTGGAATTGTTACCACACTCAGAGAAGGCTGAGTCAGCCTGTACACTCCAAAACTTAATCTACAGCTTTTTTGGTTTATTCTCTCTAAGACTATGGATCAGCTAAAGCTACTCCCAATCTTCTTACCCTGCTTCATTATCAGTTTGAATTAATACAAAACATCCACTCTGTCCTACCACTAATTAGCAATTATGCCTCTTATCTTGCTGGTGATACATTTTAAATTCCTAATTTCAACAGGATCTAGCAGTTCATCACTTCAAGTGATGCTGATCACATCTAAATTACCTAAGGGATCTGTTAGGAAATGAATAACTGTGGCTTGCTAACTAATGCTTATCAACTATAGATGCAAAAAAGTATACTTATTAATTCCTTTATGCAAAAAGTGTTCAATTAAAAAAGCCACAACAAATCCAAACAAAACACTACAAACTTAATCAATGAATTTATTAACTCTGTAGAAAAGGAACTAGATAGGTAAATGAAACAAACTGATGTATTGCAGGTAAGTCTAAACAAATACTATGAATTTCATGTTGAAATCTAAATAATTCTAACAGATTCTTCCAGAAAACACTCCCATTTTGACAAGAGCCATACTATGTATGAGTTCTCAAATTTTTTAAACCTATGCTTCTTAAGATGTTAATTTTAGCTTAAGATCATGTAACCTCCCTATATTGTCAAGCCTGAACAGATGGAGCAGTGCAATTCCACAGCTTAAATCCAGGCAGCCAAAAGGAATCAAACTTCCTTAACTGGCAAATGAGGAAAAGCCCTTTTATAAATCAACTTCAGAGATTTGGCCAAAAAAGTTTGAAAGAATAACACTTGACAAAAGCTGCCCTTATTTGCCTTATTCCTGCCCAGAGAGGGCAGCCCTCCCCCCCCTTCAGTGAGATGCCAAACTTCAGTTGGCCCTGTAATCCCAAAGTCAATAGAGCAGAGATCTGAGCTGCTCTGTGTGTACAACAGGTGAAAGTGCAACTGTGGTCATTTGACTTTACTCAGAATTTCTCCAAGCTGTAATTTGGAGTTATGCAAGATTTCCTTTGGCACTCCTCCTTCTCTGCTCTTCTACCTCCTGTTTTAACTGAACTCTGCAAATCTGAATAGATAAGCACGAAAGGTAAAAAGGCACAAGACAGGAGTACCGAGAGAAATAAGTACCATTACTTCAACTTTTTAATTCATTACTTATTTTTTAGCTTGTAAGCAGAAAGAATACAAGCTGCAATTGCTTCCTGGAACTTGTAGGTCAAATTAAGACCTTTGCAAAGTGATTGAACAACATATCTAACTTCTAAAGTAAGAAACCTGCACCATAATCCTTGTTATGCAGTACATGGGGGTTCCCCATGAACCATTAAGCAAGGGAAACTTAAGAAAGCAATCTGTCTAAGGTACACCTTTCATAACTCAACATCATCTCTCCCCTCTGACCCTATGAGCCCCAACTCAAAGTTCAAGCCATTCATAGGAAAAATCAAATCTGAAAATAACTACCCTCTGGGAAAGGAGTTATTGCAGTTTTGCAATACCATATAATCATAAACTCATAGAATAGTTTGGGTTGGAAGGGACCTTAAAGATCATCAAGTTCCAACTCTTCTGCCATAGGGAGGGACATCTCCCACTCAGTGCCTTGTCCAGCCTGGCCTTAAACACCTCCTGGGATTGAGGGGGCATCCACAGCCTCTCTGGGCAACCACTTTCAGCGTTTCACTACC